>OLKM01000008.1:289908-322408 GCA_900291075.1 Melanogrammus aeglefinus
ATCAAACCTCAAAATACTCAAGCCTCAATCAAAAACCTCTAAAATACTCCAGCCTCAATCAACTCAAAAAATACTCCAGCCTCAATCAAACCTCAAAATACTCCAGCCTCAATCAAACCTTAAAATACTCCAGCACCGATCAAACCTCAAAATACTCCAGCACCAATCAAACCTCAAAATACTCCAGCACCGATCAAACCTTAAAATATTGAAATCACCAATCGAACATCAACTCAAACCAATCTAAATAGAAAACTAAATCACTGAAACATTGACTGATTCTATACAAAACGACCTCAACCAAATCACCGTTGTTTACATTTGGACACTGGCCCCTTAAACATGCCTTTTTGAATTAACTGTGTCGGATGTTTTTGAAGAGATGGGCACACATAACATCCATCCAAACCGACCATTGTCCAGGCTAGACGTGATGTCTTGCTGTTTAGTTTTATGTAAAAGGGGAATGCCCCGGAGCTATCTGCCTGGTAAATATTTGGGGAATTTTTAACTTGCTGTGCAATATCAAATCAGAGAGCTCATCAAATAAAATCTCCAGAACAGAATAAAAATGATCTGCTTGCGTGTGTGTGTGTGTGTGTGTGTGTGTGTGTGTGTGTGTGTGTGTGTGTGTGTGTGTGTGTGTGTGTGTGTGTGTGTGTGTGTGTGTGTGTGTGTGTGTGTGTGTGTGTGTGTGTGTGTGTGTGTTAGTTTTAGTGCTCAGCGTTGCGGAAGAGCAGTTGAACAACGTCAGTGTTAAGATAGTATCTCAGCAGAAACCAAAAAGCACAAAAAAACTGCTTCCTCCAGAGACTGGATATCCACCTTATCAGGGCGCAGCAGTTTAACCAAAACTGATTTTTTTTAACCACTTACCATCTGGTGATAATGATAAATTGCACCATTATCATACACAATTAAGGCTAAATGTTAATAACCATTTACAGCTTATAGTTTGACCGTAACATTGGATCTTATGCTAGACCAGGGTGGGTCTTCTCTGTTAGGTCCGTAGGTACCTTGCACTGGATCTCCGCCTGCTTGCGTTTGATCTCCTGTAGCTGCCCAGTGAGATCTTTATTCTGGGTGGTCAGGATCTGAACGCGGTCCTGTAAGGCCCGCCCCTCCTGCTCCGCTCGCCGTAGCTGGTTGCTGTGGATTTGGCTCTGAAAGGGGAAAGGAGAGGGAGGTTTAAGCTACAGCTCCATGGCGTTATGTTTTGCTTGAAAATATAACTGGAACGTTAAAGAACGCTGGTGCCCCCTAGTGGAGGTTTTTGTGAAGCTGCAACATGTATATTCGACTCATCCATCCTCTATCCAAGTTATTCCTTTCATTAGAGTCCACACTCATGTGATCTAATATATTCCATAAAGAAATTAATTCATTGTTTGTTGCTGATTTTACATCATGTTGATATTATACATACATTAACATCTTCAATATATATACTTTGTTTAATGGTTCAGCCGATAAGAGAATTAATTTTAAGTAGCAGGAGCGACTGCAACCATGAATTATCAAATCCTACATTATCAAATCACATCCATGCTACATTGTCCCACCCTCATATACTGTACTGCTTGCAAAATTACACAGACACAGACAGCAACACTGGCTTGGCGATGGTAGCGTCGCAGCATAGATGCTTCCCCATCTGCTTGGAACACCCTACAGAAAGACTGAAGACTATCGGAACTGATCTCATTTGTTGCCTTTGGCTCTTTACTGAATTACTTTAGAAATTATATAGAAATATTGGACATTGTACCTGTGTATAATTCCTCACTTGAATTCCTAAACTTTCTTTTAATTGTGTGTCAATTGCGTGTTTTGTTTGTTTGAAACAATGTATTGTCTGTTGTATGCTGCCCTCTTGGCTAGATCTCTGGTTAAATACATTTTAAATAAAAACCAGACGAAAAGCGTGGCGATGCCCGTCTCGGAGCAGTGTACCTGCGTCTCCAGCTCCATCATCCTCTGCCGGGTTTCCCGGAGTTCGGCCTGCGCCTCGGCCTCACGCAGCCTCACGCTCATCAGCTCGTCCTGGAGCTCGCTGAGCGCGTTCTTCCGGGGCGCGTCCTTCCAGCGGCCCGTGGTGCGGGCCAGGTGGCGCTGCCAGTGGTCCTCCAGGTCGCGGACCTGCTGCCGGAGCTCCTTCAGGCCGGTCAGGGCCTCCGCCTCCCGGAGCTTCGTCCCGATCAGCTCCTCCTGCAGCCGCGCCACGTTGGTGTCGTCCGGCAGGGACGTGTTCCTCTGTGGAGCGAGGGGGGGGGGGGAAAACCGGTCAGACTGGAAGTGTTTTCAGTGGCAACATGGGTGCGAAAACTCAGGTCCCAGCCAGAGGGCTCGGCAGGGAAACTATTAAAGGGTTAGGGTTACTACAACAAATAAACAAACTGAAAACAAACTATTAGCGTTCGCTCCGTAGTTTGTTTTCAGTTTGTTTATTTGTCAGAATAGGAAACCAAATCTGGTTGGTAGCTTTCATAACAAGCCAAGTGTTTGTTTGTGATTTCCAAGAGTCTACAGCATCAAAACAAAAAATGTTATGGCCAACATCATTGGGGCATTCTGTACTATGGCCTCCAACACTAATCAAAAGCCTACAGAGATCCCCCCTACCATCCTTCCACAGAACCAGGAGTGACAACTCCACTCCTGCTCTTAGATTTGGTTGGGTAGTTGTGTTGTGACGATGGAAACAGTTGAGGGTTGAATCATGTAAACAGCTGATGTGCAGGATCAGAGCACTTACCCTCTCCATGTCCAGGATCTTGTCCTGCATCTCTTTGAGGGCACACTGGGACTCAGCCTCCATCAGTCTGGCCTGGACAAGCTCTCTCTCCAGCTGGAGGACGGAGTCCTCAGAGTAGCGCGCGTGCACCTTCTACAACACAAGACAACAGGACCAGCGTTGAGGCTTCTTAATGGACAGACAGACAGGAACTGGCTGATGGCTTATTGATTGAAAACCACTAATTCCGTCAACACTATCAGATAATTTGATCTGGTTGTTCAATGCTCTTCCATTTTGGTAAACAAAATGTAATGCCTTTTTTCCACAAGTTTTTGTATTTAGAGAAAAACAATTACCAAAAGGAAATAGTAGTATTAATGAAATTATGATCGTACTAGTATTTCTTAGAATTATATTATTTTTCTCCTCACTGTAGTCTGACTTTCAGGCTATGATGTGAGCAATGCAGAATTTTTTCATAGATGTGTATATCAGAGAAGACCCAGCCCAAATGTTACCTTATAAATGGCAGTAAACTCACTAAAGTATAACTTTAACACAACTTGGTACGCCGTTACCGGTAGGGCTACTCTATTATACACTGCGTTACGTAGAAACAACCCACAAAATATCAACGCAAGCCGATGGACATTCCCAACATGGACGTTTCGGCACAGCAAACTCCTTGACATTATGGATGCACACCGAAGTCCACAAATTGACACCCTCTATTCAGATGACTACTTCATGACAGCACATTGTGCGGCAAATTATGTGAAGTGCCGTATTGAGTGAGCACATTAGCATCATGAATCTGTCCATCAATAATTCACCCGATCAGCCGAGTCTCACCAGCAGAGTGCTATAAGTGTTAACCCTCTCAGACGGCATGTTTCTCCAGCACACATCTGGAGCGGTGGGTTAAGTGTGGAACAGCGTGTCCCAATTTTAGGTCATGAATATGAAACATGTGCTTAACATCATTATGTATAGTATAACTATGCATAACGTCATCGCGCATTGGCTCCGCTTTGCAATGGATCCACGCATTCCACTGCTGCTAGGAGACTGTTGCTAGGCAGCCAGTTTGGATTCTCCGTTGGTGGAGAGAGAGGGAGCGAGGAGGAAGGTGAAAACTGTTTTCTGACGTAGTCCCGTGATCCGTTGACCTAAATGTGATGAACTATTTAAATTGTTTCATTGCATCTTAATGTTTCTAGGTCTTAGCAAAGCTCCACCTCAACACACAAGGTAATCCCTCTAGGAATGCTGACCACATGCACAATTATATGTTGGTTTGAGATCCATGCATTGAGACAGATTTCACCACCATGATCAAATTTGCAAACACAACACCACAAACCACACACAGTATATAATCTATCCCTCTAGACGAACTGGTTCAACGAATCTCCACACAAAACAAAGCACAATCATGGTCGCTGAAGCGGTCCCCCCAGCGCACAGAGAGGGGAGGGACACAAGAGAGACGTTTTTCCTTTGGGCCCCTTAGTGTGGGGGGGCCCCTGGGGTGTGGCTGGGTGGACCTGGGGCCCTCCTTACCGCTCGGGGCTGCTGGGACTGCTGCAGGTGCAGGATGGCATTGGCGGCCTGCTCCAGCTGAACAGAGAGCTCCTCAGTGTGCTGCTTGACAGTGGACAGCTCCCTCTTGACCAGGTAGTTCTCCTCCGCCTCCTGCGCTCGAGTCACTTGTCCCTTTTGGACGTGAACCGCCGTGATGGAGGGGCGTGGTTTGCGGGGAGCAGGGCATGATGGGAAATGGAGCCGAACGGATGGAGCAATTTCGGTGAAATTAAAAAACAAAACCAGAAGAAGGGGCGCTAGAGTTTACGCACATGCTCATTGTCTTTTCTTTTTTTTTTCATCATTTCATTGACGGATTTGGGTGGTTTAATTCCTTGTTTGTGTTTTGGTATTTTAAACATGCAGTAATCCAGAGTCACATGCATTTACCGAATAAGCCATAACGTAACAATCTGATTTGCTTTAATTTTTCTATTTCTTTACATCATGGTCTTCTATTTTGCAATCAGCAGTTTTTTGCCATTAAAGAGGAGAAATAATCCAAAGCATGCAACAATTAAGAGATTGTGTAGAAAAAGAGAGAAAGGTGCAATATAGGTGTGGGGAGGGGAGGGGAAGAAGAGAGAGAGGGAGAGAGAGAGAGAGAGGGATACAATAGAGAATATACCTGGATCAACCTATCTGCCAAGGAAGCACTTTCCTACAAAACAGGAACACGAACAAGAGACACGAGAGACAAGAATCCAGAGGGCAGTTTAAAACACAACACAGAAGAAACACACAGTGCTCAGGTAACAAAACATTATGTTCCTTTTTTCCCCTCATCCACATTCACCTCCAAACACACTCGTAGTTTGACGGGGAGAAAAAGAACATGGAGTTTGATGAAAGAGTGAGAGCGGGCTGGTGTGAAAGCATGAAATTGGCAGTGGGGACAGTGAGAAGTGGAAGCAGGCAAAGCACACTACAGCAAAGAGAAGGGTTTTGTCTGACACCGTCTGATACCAGCGTCACATCATCAAGTTTATTAGCCATGCTGTTTCAGTTTTAGTAATCTCTCAAGACCTTCACATTAAACCGTCGGACGTTAGTGAGGAGGGATGCTTTGGCTGCGGAGAGCAGCCATCGTGCCACAAACAGGCCAGGTCGCCGTCAAGACACGTTTCAACATCCGTCACGGACGTCCTTGCTCCCCTGAAGAACCACCTCATGCACAGTGGCTGAGCCAGGCAGGTGAGGACGCGTGTGGGACCACGACCATGCGGACGGAGCATCGGTGCATGCATTGCTCCAGAATCATCCTCTCAAAGCGAATTCAGCCCTTTCACTTCCTCAACACGCTCCACAGCAGCCCCTCAAGGCAGGTTGAGTTAGCAGCGTCCAGGGGGGATTACACAGAACGCTCCCCGGCGGGAAGTGTCTGAGGCCGCACCAAGCACTTGCATTCCCAAAGCTTTTATCCCCGCTTAGTGGCCACAACACACAAACTCTCCACCGCACCACGTTGGACTTCGTAGCCGGAATACTTTGATGAGCACATCCCACAGTTAGTAAAAGACTTCATGTCCCGTTTGAACAGTTAATGCATAACGGTTAATGCATAACGGTTAATGCATGATGCATATGGGGGCATTCATGTAAAGGGTTAGGATGAATGTGGATGGTTTGTTCACAGACGTCCATAGAAGCCGCTCATACAGTCGTGGGTACGACAGGGCTGTCAGGGAACCAGTGGATGTACTTACTTTCTCCAGAGTGTCGATCCTTTGCTTCAGGAGTCTGTTCTCTGTCCGCAGTCTCTGGAAAGTCACACCAAGAACACAAGGTTTCGGTACCTTCCCACATCTCAGGAACACAACGTTTAAAACACACCTTCACAACTGTGAAGTACCGATGGACTTCCCACACCTGCAGAACCTATAAACATACCTTTATTTCAACCTGTTCTTCCATTTCTTTAGTTTTGATGGTAGTGTACTCTTTCTCTAACCTGATAACACAGATGGACAGAATGTTTGCATATGATACCAAATTGAGCATTAGGCAAATCAGACGGTATCTTCCCCGAAACACATGGCAGGTGGTGCCTGAGGTGAATGAACCTACTCTGTGTTCCCAGAGTAGGATTAGACCTTTGTTGCCGTTTAAAGGTTTAATTGGGCTTACTTCTTCATCTTCTTAGCATTGTACTTGACTTGGTAGGCAGCCTGGATGACCTTGTCTGGGCCGCTGTCCAGCTGGTGAGGTATGACCCGCTGAAAGTGCTTCAGAGGAGAGAACATAGCAGAGAGTCTTAAACCAGCAGAGGACAGCGACACTAGTCGATGTAAGATGAATACAATCAAATGTCAAAGGTAATCACAATAGAGTAGAAGGCAGGCGTTTGTACCTGGAGCATTCCCTCCATGTCTAGCTGTATGAGTTCTGCATGGTTCATCTGGAGGATGGCTAATCCCACACGAAACACAATCTCCAGACCCTGGCGGGAGAGACAAGCAGCACAGTTCAGTATCAGAGGAAACGGGTCTAGAATACACCGGGATTAGCAAAACATACATGCAATATGAAGGACTTGGGTTTTGAATAAAGAATTTGTTTAAGCCAGCAGGTGGTGCTAATGGGTCTTTACCGTAGTTCCTGACCATTCTGAGAAACTCAACATGTTGTACAGCAGAACCTCTAGCCCACAGCAGTATAATTGGTTCTTCATGCATACAAATCGGGCAATAAGAAACCTACTGATCAGCATTTCATTGACTAGTTTACCTTGGTCCCGCTTTGTTAATTAAATAGAAATGGTAAATGGACTGCATTTATGTTGTGCTTTTTTGTAACCAGTGGCTTTACAATGCTGCCTAACAATCCCCCCCTTCGTGCACACATTCACACACACCGACGTTGGCGTCAGCCAGCTTTGTCGGGAGCAGTTAGGGTGAGGTGCCTTGCTCAGCGACACCTCGACACTCGTAGCTAGGAGGAGCCGGGGATCGAACTAGCAACCTCGTGGCTACCAGCTAACAAGCTATTGCCTGCCCCGAAACGAGTACTGGGAGTTCAACGGGTAATGCAACCAGACCAGTTTGTCATCAAGATCCACCCATTTCTCACTGGAGTCGTTATCAGTTATGTTCCGTAGAGGCGGACAGAACAACAGACCTCGCACATGAAGATGTCGAAGATCCTGGTGGCGACGGGCAGTGGGAAGTTGGTGAGGAAGATGGTGAGGAACCAGGAGGATGCGTACATGGAGGTGTGGAAACTCTGGGCCTGGAAGTGGATATGGAGCTCTGGGAGATGCTCCTGGGGAAGGACGAAGACAGCATGAATAAACTGCCAGCCAAGTGGCTCAAAGTCCCTCCATTGACTACACAGGCAGAGGCAAAGATGGACCTTATATCATTCAGAGTGATTATAAAGAATGAAAATAAATGCAGTTTTAAAGGATCAAATAATTAAACAACCGTAAAATTTAATTGCCAACACGTTTTGGAACCGGAATACATGGAACTGGAATTTCTACTATCGCCTACCTGGATCATAGATTCAAACTGATACATGCAAAGCCCCAGCTCGGCCATAGTAGGCTTGAAAAGCTCCCGTAGCCTGTAGTCCTGCATCAGCTTAACAAAGACGCAGAACGCCTCCTCCTCTGGCATCTACACATAAACAACAAATAGAAACACTAAATAAACCACAAAAAAGAAACCACATGCAACAATCAATCATGCTAATACTATTGGACCATTTTTTTTTTCCTGTGTGCGTGTGCGTGTGTGTGTGTGTGTGTAATTTATTACCTGCATGAGCAGCAGTCCTACAATGAAGGCGCTGCCCTGACAGTAGCCCACCTCGCGGTCCACCAGGGAGTAGGCCTGTAGTCACAGCATGTTGGGATTAAGATACACTTCAGGAAGAACACTGTCCCACAGCACAGGGCCCTGATCCAATAAAGGAGTCCAGTATATGTTGGGCTCAGTGTTGACGTGCTGAAACACAACAAATGGTGTGGACCCAAGGTGGAGTCCAGTGTCCGTGGAGCTCGGTGATGACACGCAGCCTACACAGCACAGGATCTGGATCCAAGATGGGGTCCAGTCCAACTCAGTAGAGCTCAGTCAAGACACACGGCAACCACAAACATGGTCTGGATCCAAGATGGAGTACATCTACTACGAAATCAGTGATGACAAATGGGATCACGGCACAGGGTCTGGATCCAAGATTGATTCACTTAGAGCTCAGCAATGACGCACAGCATTACAGCACAAGGACCTGTATCCAATATGGTGCCTCGTCCCCATAACACAACAAAAGACTTTCCGACAACCACAACCCCCTCTCTTGTTAACCATCCTCTAAAGAGGCCATTTGTCTAGTCGGGGATAAATGAACCGGTTAAGGACATTATTGAGTCATTTCTCAAGAGAAAGGTGTGTTCAACAGTTAATACACAGTATGACTAATAACGTAACTTTCACTGTTTTATCACAGTTGAATCTGCGAATGAATAATAACATACCGCTAATATCATGACTTTATTTATATAAAAACAATACACCAATACATAAACAATGTTCTTCTTCTTCTATGGTTCTTTTAACCATAAGAACACAATAAAGACGCTGTTGCAGACCTTCATGACGTTGAAGAGCACCTCCTGGCCCAGGCTGTCCTTCTCCCTGAAGAACTCGTGCTCGGGGTAGGTCCGGGCGATGTCCCGGCGGATCAGCTTCTCGCAGGGCGACGTCATCTTCAGCAGCTCCGAGTACTGGTCCTTGATGGGCATGTTCTGGGCGTTGCACAGGAGCTGCCACACGATGGCCCTGAAGTGGTGCGGGATGCCCTTCCTCACCATGTCCTGGGTGGGGGGGGGAGAACCGTCGGGTTCGTCAAGGGGCAGGCGACAGACCCCTTCGGATCCGCCTGGCGGGCCTCTTTCCCCCGTGGATATGGTCAACGTTACTCCCTCCGATGACCCATGATGTTAGCTTGTTAGCTTGCTAGCTTGTGTGCACGCGTGTGTGCTTGTGTATATGTGCCGTCATGACTATTGAGCCACGTGTTCCAACTGGCCAAAAAGAAATTCCATATCTAAATATAATGTGTTCAGCGATGCTATTTACTTTGAATGATGTTGGTTTTTCTGCTGATGAGTCACTAGCAGTCTGCTCCATCCACAGGAAGAGAGCTGAAGCAGATGTTTGTGTGTGTGTGTTTTTGTAAGGGCGTCTGTGTGGGAAATACATCTGGTCTATCCAGGGTGCATCTGGCACAGAGCATCACTGCCTTTCAGCAGGGGTGGGGGTCTTCTTCGCTCGCTGTGTGTGTGTGTGGGGGTCTTCTTCGCTCGCTGTGTGTGTGTGTGTGTGTGTGTGTGTGTGTGTGTGTGTGTGTGTGTGTGTGTGTGTGTGTGTGTGTGTGTGTGTGTGTGTGTGTGTGTGTGTGTGTGTGTGTGTGTGTGTGTGTGTGTGTGTGTGTGTGTGTGTGTGTGTGTGTGTGTCCACTCTCTCGCTCTGTCAAAAGGTCAGTCTATCTCTTTCTCTCCTTCTTTCCCACCAAGGTCTGTGGAGACAGGACAAGCCTTGTTCTGAAACAAAACAGCCTCTCGTTCTTTCTCCAACTCACTCTCCATCTCTCTCTCTCGCTCCCTCAATCCCTCTCCAGCTGAAGCTGTATTTAAGGTTACATGTGAGAGGGGGGACACATATTGAGAAGGACCTATCTGTTTCTCTGCTGCGTAACCCTTCTGGCTGCCACAGCATGACAACCTCAGACCTCACTGCTCCACCAAACACTGTTAAACCTGATAGTTATACTGTGAGACATACGTGACATCAGAGAGACTAGCGCTTCTAAAGCAAAACAGCAGAGGGCGGACCTTGAATCAGCAACACTCGCAGAGGAGAGCCATATACAACCTGAACTAATTGATGCTGACTAGCAGGGTCCACACTTACAGCTTTACCTGTAATTATGAGGTATCATCATTACTCAAAGGTTACACCTAGCAGATTTAAAAATAAACAGTGTATGCTGACATTGCAAGAAAAGTCTGGGTTCTCTATCTATTTACTGTCATTTCAGCAGTGGATAGTATTTTTCGGAGGGTTGCTAGGGAATCAGAGGGCGACGGAAATGCTAACCACCATGATTCAGCTGGGTTGGATCCACATCCCAGCTCCCTGGGTCACTAAACGTCCATCTGGGTGAGCCTCGCCTGGTTATGTGCCACCACACCCCGGGCCTAGCATGACTCGTCGCTAAAACTCCTTACTATATACTTCCTCCTTCACGATTAGCCAAAACAAACCCTCTCGCTGCCTGTCCTCCACCACTGATACGGTTCTACACCGTGAATACACAACCGTTGAGCTAGTACCACACACACGCAGCCTCAGGGGACTGAATGCATTCTATCACATGTTCAGCAAGGGGCTAATCTAAACTTAGCTCCAAAATGTCAGGAGCTGAAATAACAACTTCAAGGGCACCGCGCCACGGTTGGTGTGGGTACCAAGATAGCCAGCAGAATGAGTTTCCCCCCCGGCAGAGTAAACAACAAGGCGGACACCGGACAGGGAAACAAATGGGACCGCCCGGGCACAACGGTGGGGGTCCCTCGGGGCCCTCCAGGTGTTTGGAGACGGGGCCCGGCCTAAATGGACCATGTGGGCAACACAGGGCAGAACTAAACAAAACTATTTTGCTGCCTGGAAATATTTTTTGTTCTCACTTATTTTTTAACTTAAGATTAAGGCAGTGGCTTCAAGTGTTCTTTGAAACCTCAGGAAAGGGGCAGGCTCTTATAGTCTGCAGGTCATTGGATCAACCGTCTGTCTATCAACTGCTTTTACATGTCACGTAGCTCATGTAGCTCTTCATAGGACGCTGATTGGTCTAAACAACCTTGTTTCAGCCACACATGCATAACTGGAAGCTCCCCTCGAAATCCAGCTGTGTTGCAAGGTAATGAACTCATGAAGAATACACTAGCAGGCAGACATGTGTGCTGATGAGATCAGCAGAAGCAAATCCATCAAATGATAATCACACATTTTGATTATTGCCATTGAAAGTTAATAGGCAGAACGGGCTCTGTGTAGGCAGCATAACCTGATTCAAGTAAACCGCTGGGCTCTTGTTCCTCTAAGCTCATAACAACACGCTAAGCTACACGCAGCTGACTCTCATCCCCACACTGACTCAGGGTCACGTGCACACTGGGGGAGTGAGTGTGTACGTCAATGTGTGTCTGCCTGCTGTGCTAGCATGGATTTCTGAATTGTGTCTCCATGCAGGCATGTTAACTTGAGTCTACAATGAATGTGTGTGTTTACATAACACATGATGTTTGTGACTACGTGTGCTGCGCATGTTCATGCATGCGTGCTTGACTTTTGTGCATGCGTTTGCAAACTTGTGTCTCATAAAGAAAGACAAAGAAAACATGTTAATTTGTCTGTCTGCATGCCACTCAGCTGTGCTGGCCTGTTTGTTTGTGCCCAAGCATCTGTCTGTCTGTCTGTCTGTCTGTCTGTCTGCATGCCACTCAGCTGTGCTGGCCTGTTTGTTTGTGCCCAAGCATCTGTCTGTCTGTCTGTCTGTCTGTCTGTCTGTCTGCATGCCACTCAGCTGTGCTGGCCTGTTTGTTTGTGCCCAAGCATCTGTCTGTCTGTCTGTCTGTCTGTCTGTCTGTCTGTCTGCATGCCACTCAGCTGTGCTGGCCTGTTTGTTTGTGCCCAAGCATCTGTCTGTCTGTCTGTCTGTCTGTCTGTCTGTCTGTCTGTCTGTCTGTCTGTGCTGGACTGCGGTTGTTGCCTTGTGTGACTGTCTGCAGTGCGTTGTTGAACGAGCTCTCTGCCGTTTTCAGGACCGCAGAGTCGCTCACTATCTTCTTCGACGAAAAGACTCAAGACTCACCTGTTCAGAGTGCCACCTCGACTCTGCATAGCCACCCTGTCCCCTCTGGCCACCATTGTACACTGTCTGTCTGTATTGTTGTGTCATTGTATGCTGTCTGTACTGTCTGCTGTCTGTATGTGTCTGTCTGTCTGTCTGTATGACCGTCTTCCCTTCTGCAGATGGTGTGTGTATCCATGTGTGTGACCATGTGTGTGACCAAGTGTGCGACCGTGTGTGTGACCGTGTGTGTGACTCGGTTTTGGGACCTCAGTGGTGGAACGAGCTCTCTGCCGTTTTCAGGACCGCAGAGTCGCTCACTATCTTTCGAAAAAGACTCAAGACTCACCTGTTCAGAGTCCACCTCGACTCTGCATAGCCACCCTTCCCCCTCTGGCCACCATTGTACACTGTATTGTATTGTGTTGTATTGTATTGTATTGATATAGTTAACTGTGTAGCAACTGCAGTAGCTGCTATCATAGCTGTAAAACGGGGAATTGGTTAGCCTAGTGATTGTTGTACTTGCACTTCGTTCTATGAACATCCTTTCTGTACCGACAGCGATATATTGTTGCACTTCTTATGACAAATGTACTTATTGTAAGTCGCTTTGGATAAAAGCGTCTACTAAATGCCCTAAATGTAAATGACCGTGTGTGTGACCGTGTGTGTGACCGTGTGTGTGACCATGTGTGTGACCATGTGTGTGACCACGTATGCTACCATGCATGTGCGCGTGTCGCCGTCACGTGCGTGTCTTTCCGTGTGCGTCTTTCCGTGGTGTGTGTGTGCGCGTCGGTGTGTGCTCGAGCGGCCATTACCCGGAGCTGCTTGTCCTTCTTCTTGCGCACCTCCTCCCACTCGTTGACGATGCGTCCCCAGAGGATCCAGGTGTCCTCCTCCAGGTGGGACAGGTTGGAGGAGGCCGAGGAGCTGGACACCAGCGACGAGCCGCTGTTCCTCCGCGAGCCGTTGACCGAGCGCAGGGACTTGTGGTCCGTCTCCAGCAACCTGACGCACAGTAGACCGAGAGAAGAGAGCGTCAGCGAGAACCACCAGTGCTAGCATCACAAACCAGAACCCCTACCACTCGTAGTTCTTGCAAAACTAGCATTACAAACCAGAACCATCAGCGCTTTTGTTGTTCTTCCAGCACTAGCATTATAAACCAGAACCATCGACTCACCCTGGTTTCTACAGTACTAAAATTACAGACCAGATCCACCAGCGCTTTTGTTGTTCTTTAAGTAATAGCATTACAAACCAGAACCAGTTGCTACAATACTTGCATTATAAACAGAACCATTATCTCTCCCTAGTTGCTACAGTACTATCTTACAAACGAGAGCCATTGCCTCTCCCTTGCTCTTGAAAGATATTGGATACATAAGTGGACGGTTAGGCAGCAAGTCTTACTTCATTGGCACATTATTCAATCAGGAGAGCACTGCCCATATTTGTAGAGTAGCGCTTAAATGTCATAAAACTGGAATAGTGTATTTTTTTTAAGTTAAGACTATTCAAGGGTTGGTATTCTGCTAGGACTATGCCAGTGGTTAAGATATTTCGTAGACCAGATGTACAACTCTATAATCATATTACACTTATTTATTATCACAGAATGACACTGCATGCAAAGTTCAACACCCAATCAGTGATTCTTATTACATGCAGTCAGCATCTAAAGTTGACTTTGAACAAATGACGGTAGAATGGATTCATGTAAACAACTCGTGTGTTTGGTCCAGTAACCAGAGGCCAGGACAGAGGCAGACACATTTTTAGAATAGCAGATACTAGACGGAGCCTAAAGTGATTAACCAGGTCCTGTGGAGTAACAGGGTAAAGACAGGGCCGTCTCTTCGTACGGAGCCATGGACCGCTCCATGTCTGACACACAAAAGCCCAGACACTTGATCTCGGAAAACACGGCAGAGCGCGCTCAGGCCAGGACGGTGACGTTGGCGGAGAAAAAGCTAGGGTTACGGCCCAATCTGGGTCGAGGGGAGGGGGTTGGGATACATGGGGAACAGACACACCACGCCTGCAGTCTTAGGGGCCATGAGAGAAGTCCATTTGCGGTATGTCTGCTTGGGTTCAAGAAAGAACCTGCAGACAACAGTGATGCAGAGAACAGCGATACAGTGAACATCTAAACTACAGTGAATCAGTGAAAAGCTAAACTACAGTGAACAACCAAAAGTACAGTGACACAAAAATCATCGAAATTACAGAGATACAGTGAGCTGCTAAAATATAGTGACACCGTGAACAACGAAACTACAGTGAACCAGTGAACATCAAAACTACAGCGATGCAGTGAGCAGCTAAACTACAGTGACCTCTTAACTACAGCGATGCAGTGAGCAGCTAAACTACAGTGACCTCTTAACTACAGCGATACAGTGAACAGCTGATCTTTAGGGATACAGTGATCAGTTGTGCTACCGTGATCCATCAAACAGCTAAACTACATTGATACAGTGAACGTCTAAACTACAGTGAACAGCTCAACTACAGTGATTCAGTTGACAGCAAGAAAAAGCTGTGAGCCGCTAAACTACAGAGAACATCTGAGAACTACTGTGAATCAGTACATACATGTATCTAAACTACAGTGACACAGTACACAGCTAAACTTCAGTGATTCAGTGAACATATAAACACCACTGAAACCCGGAACATCTAAACCCGGAACATCACAGTGATAATGATGAGCTAAATCCAAGAGAACAGCTCAACGTTTTTAGCAAAGCAGTGACCAGCCAAACTACAGTGATATACTGAAAGTCTAAACTAGTGGTCACGCATTGAACGGCTAAACTACAGTGATACGGTTAACATATCAACCACAGTGACAGAGTGAACAGCTAAACCACAGTGACAGAGTGAACTGTAAAACGATGGTAACACAGAGAACAGCTATACTACAGAGATACAGGGAACATCTGAACTACAGTGACACAGTGAATAGCTTAACTACAGTGGGTCATTTACTGACCGACGCGCTTATGTATTCACCAATATCCCCGTCCACTGGCCTATTCGTTAAACAAACAGGGCCTGTTACTGCTCTACAACGTTGCTATCACTTCATCTACTCACCATATCTCAACTGGCTTGCAGAACCTTTAAGTCGCTTTTTCACATGGTCATCTATCAATGCTTGTCATTTTAGATTTGACCACAATCGGATAAACGACGACAACACAAAACTAGCAGTGTGGGCAGCTACATGTGCAAACTGCAGTTCACTCGACGTGGAAATTTTCGCTAATAATTCACCTGTAGATAGCCTTGATGCGTTTGTATACTGGACTGGCCAGCAACAGAAATGAACGATGCTTTAAACTGAAAAATAACATCAGGATCGACGCTTTTGGAAATACTTTTAAAATAAACTTTTGAGTTGTGAAAGAGAATCAAAAGGCAAACAGAGACAAACCGAGGCCTAAATTGTCCCCCAGTGTGACAGTTTTACTGCTCCTTCTTCACTCTTTCCCTCTGTAATGGAAATAAATCTGAAGTGCTATGCAGAGAAAACATTTACACTGTCCTTACCAAGAGAGGACTCATGGTGTGTTCATGTTCAAGTTGCTTTGTAGGAATTCCTCAAGAATTAACAGATTTTAAAAGACATGAATACGGCAGTGATCCCTGGTTATTCGTCGTCTGAGTGTCTTATCTACTCTGTAGGGTACAAAGGCCTTCCCAGAACACACACACACACACACACACACACACACACACACACACACACACACACACACACACACACACAACACACACACACACACACACACACACACACACACACACACACACACACAAGAGGGGGGGGGGGGTTGAATGCCTGACAGCATCTGCGGTTCATTACCAACATAACCAAAGAGTGTAGCTCTTAACTGCAGTGGTTTATAACAGTCTTATAAAGAAGGGAACCCAGTCAGTGTGGTAAGCTAAGAACACACAAAGTAGTAAGACCCGTGGTAGTGAACAAGCCCAAGCCTCGGCTGTACTTGTTGAGGCGGAGGACAAGGGGTAAACAGGGGCAGTGTGCTGAGGCAGCACAAAAGGCACTACTTCCTGTGGGCTGGATGGGGGGGGGGGGGGGGGGGTTAAGAACACAGACATTAGAGACCAATGAGGATCCCTCTGCGATTCCTCATCAAAATGATGAATTATCCTCAGTGGGGGGGGGTTTTATGGCATAGTCGTCATTCCCCCCACCACCACCACACCCCACCACCACCACCACCACCCCACCACCCCACCCACGCAGAGCGCCAGACGATGAGCGCCTGACCTCCACTGTGAGGGCTCGCTCTGTAACACACAGCGGCCCCAGCCCTGTTACCCTCATGGGCCAACTGTTTAGCACAGCCCCCCCCCCCCCCCCCCTCCGCCAACCGCTTCTCTGAACCAGAGCACCGGTTTCCATGCCAACACTGAGAGGGCACTTTCTACGGGTGAGAGCCACAGCGGGGGGATATAATTTGGGAGACCGGGGGGAAGGAGGGTTGAGGCGGGGAGGGGGGGGGGGGGCGTCTCCTCCGTTCAAAAAGGAGCCTCGAACACTTGGGGAGCTGCGAACACTGTGCAGCCCGCTCCATTAGTGATGTCATGGCTGAACGACCCAACGAGTTCCAGTGAGTTCCAGTCAGTGAGGTCATAGCTGACCCTTAAGAGTGGGCTGTTGTTTTCCGTTCATATCTTCACTAATATTGTGCTTTGGCTCAACAAAGCATTAGACAATATTGAAGTACTTGAGATACTTTACCTAAAATTGACTTAAATCTAAAGTTCCTTTAAAGAGGACCCTGAATATTTTGTCCCATAGGATTTCCTCTTACGATCGTCTGCCCTTTACACAGAACCCCTAGGCTTGTTGGTCTGGATCCAACCACCCTGGTCCCGTCAAAGCCTCCCAGTTGGGTCAACGCCACCACTGCGGGAGGGAGGGAGCGACGGAGCGGGAGCCTAAGAGATGGCGAGGGAGAGTGGGGCCGTCGTGCAGAGAGCTGGCCACCGCGGGCTCACCTGTTCTGTTCCTCCAGCTTGGCGAGGAGCTCTACATCGTCCGGGCTCAGCTGGTTGGAGGAGGTGGGCGACAGGCCGGGGGACGAGAGCGAGGTGGAGGGGGTGGTCTGCAAGGTGGTGGGCGGGGCCACCGTGCTAGCCATCTGACTGACTGAGTTCTTCACCCATGAGAGAGTAGAACTCAGCTTGCCTGCAACCTTGTCTGTCGCCACCTGTCCATGGGAACAGAAAGTACTGTTTATTACTCGCGTTATATTACCCGCTACCTTGGACTTGGTTGGATGCCCAAAATCATATGAAAAGCGGTGTCGGTCAAAGATCTCAAACGTCCGGGAACGAAAGCAACAAGTATAGTAGATAGTTATTATATGGTTTATTTAAATGTACTGTTTAAAAACAGTGTGTGATCCATATGAAAAACGCAGTCTCTTCTTTACAGCTCTGATCTATTGGGTCACCATATCACTCATTTGTCATGAATAAAAAAGGCATGCACAATCATTCAATGACTTTTTGAAGAAATGAACAGGGATTAGGTAAAAGTAATTTCACTTCTCAAGTGAGTTCATAAGTGTGTCTACCTTCTAGTAAACTCACTTGAGTAGTGAAACGTCTCATTAAGGTATTGAAAATAGAGTATTTCCTGAAAGTCTGACATATACCCGTGAACAAAGGGGGCTTTAACGAACAACAAATCACATGATTTCTTCTAACTTCCCTATTTTTTATTTCAGAGTTGAAAAGCTAAGCAAAAATGGTGCTATGCCAGTGTCAACTGAAACCTGCTAAGTGGTGTGACTAATTTAGTGCCCTGAGAAAGCCCTCATCTTTGCCGGGAAAATCAGCCCTTAGAAAGAACTACTCACCGACAAGTCTGTATATTCCTGCCTGAACAAAGACCCCCCCCTTCAAATCACAGAGGACCACTACGGTCCATTAACCGTTAGCTCCAAGGGAGTGCTGCTTCTGTCTCAGTGTCCAAGGTGTGCTGCCTCCGAGTCATATGCAGATCACGCTGTCTGGAGAGGTCAAAGGGCAGTGTTCAAACAGCGCCACCCCCCTAAACACTCCCAGAGCACCGAGGTCAGCCGTCTCGATAGTCAACACCACTGTTTTATCCAAGATTTACATTCAGAATGATGTAAAAGAAGTGAAAGGCAGATTCAGTAAACCGGAAGTCCGGAACATATACATAAACGCAAATATGATGTGTATATGGTTTATATTAGATATACGGACGATGCGGACAATGTTCCGACGGTATTTTGGACTGGCCAAGACGACAGAGTACCTTGACCTAGGTCCATTTACAGTGGATCAATAGTAGTCCGCTAATGGTTGTAATCAATAGTCAGCCTCCAGCTTGCCACTGAATCAACCCACTCTGACATCCCAGCGCTAAAGCCACACACCACTGAGCATGTCAAAAACGGAAGTCAAAAGCTAAAAGCTAACATTATCCCACTTTCAATGAACAATTACTCCCGTTTCTCTGCAACATCCACAGCACAATTGGAAAAGAGTGAGGGTTGGTATATAACGTTACATGATGTTGACCTATATCCCAAGGAGGGAGGATGAAAATACAGAAGGCCTCTTTCTAAATATTTGAACTTTTCAAGCCAGCAAGAAGAGTTACATTGTCATATATCATCATGAATGCATTTACGTCTTTAGCTGTGATCTTTTTGATCCTAACTGTGTGAGACAGGCACCTATCAAGTCAGGACAAGAGTGGGGACCAGAGTCAGGAGGCCCATATATCAGTTAGAGGTCTGGTTCCAGGTGGTGCGGGGCTGCAGTCTGTTCACTTAAGCCTCGTCAACCGTGAGCAAGGGAGGCGCTGGGTCAGACTTTTCCCTAAATCCTGGACGCCTAGATAGTTTCTCCTTCTCCCTGACAAAAGATCCAGGAGAGAGGAGGGAGGGAGAGAGAGAGAGAGAGAGAGAGAGAGCGGATAGGGGGCCCCAAGGACACTGTGTGCATGGGTAATGAGCTTCACAGTAGGCCTGGCTCCAACACCCTCGTAGGGTAGGGGGAAGCACAGAACCCATGAGTCATCCACAAGGACTAGACCTTCCTCTTTCTCTAGAGCTCAGTCATGTTCCCTGTTAAGTATCCAGCCAGGAAACAGTACTTACAAGTAGCGGTGGTAGTTAGTAGTAGTAGTAGTAGTAGTAGCAGCAGCCATGGTAGGTAGGCAACATGTAGTTCTACCTAGACTGTGAACTCTACACTAGGTTTTATTATCAATCAAAATCCAGATATATTGTACTCAATTAATCCCAGATGGGAGACGTGGGCTGTTTCTGAAGGATAAAATAAGAGATGACTTGCAAGTATGGCTGCAAGTATTATTTTAGCAGAAATGTGAAGTTTATTTTTTGTGTTTAATTGGCAAGACCTTACAATCTCTCTCTATCACGTTACAAGTCAAAACGAGAAATACAAATTAGATAACTCTGAACCAAATACTTCCAACCCCAGCAAAGAGGGCTTTCTTCCTTTTTTGTTTAACTCCAAGGGAAGCACATTCTTCCCGTTCATACAACAATACCAGCTATAGCAATACTATATGCTATAGTAGACTAAGTAGACGATAACAGGACACCGATAATAATGACAATACATTAAGTCAAAATGGTCTCTGTCACAGTAATCTGGACTATATAATTGGAGATTGGAGCCAAGTTTCTGGGGGAAGGTTTGTCTTTTGGCAAGTTGCGACAAGCAAATCCTTACACCTTTATCTCCACGCTCAGAAACACTCCCCATTGTATGCCCCAAACCCTTGGTAATAGTTTGGCTTTAACTACAGGGCAAGCATATTCACTAGCCCTCCATTATATCGACGGTTAGTCCAAAAGGGGTAGGCACATAAAGTGCAAAGAAATGTGCTTTGCAGTCATTGTTTGGAGAATGTGATCATATGCAATAAACACGAGCCAGTCGATGAAGGCGGATCAATGAGAATTCAGTCTCATATTTAAACTCACTAGTTCAATACAAGGCCTATAGACACGTTGTATTTTAATAACCATAGAGTCAGATGGGACGTACTTGTTTCAAACTTTGCCGTACTTTGTCTTATAATATGTGAAAGAGACTCTTTGTTGGGCATTGAATGGGGATCTGCAGAACTGGGCGTAGAAGCGATTTGTTGGTTTGAAATCCTGACCCACCGCCACTTGGTTAAAGTTTTGTATCGGTGTTATGAACACAACGTTATCAAACTGTTCCGAAAATAACATCAGTTAAATGCCAAATGAATAAAAGCTCAATGCTTAGTTCTTTAGCAGAACGTCATCAAGCACAGATTCAACAGTCTGCCTAATAGTTAATTAAAAAGCACAAAGTGAAAACTAACTGCGGAAAATCTAAGTTATAAAAGTACCAGACGACTTACAATGCAATCTACCTAGATCCGCACACACTGTCTCTCTAGGAACAACAGCAGACGTGTTGCCTGAGTTGGTGTAATTTATCTGCCTGTTGTGTTTCAGCAGATAGACGGATCCTTAGTTACCTTGACGCGTTTTCCACCGACCAGGACAGACGTTACTTCCCATCCAAGGCCGTGTGTTTCCACTCAATACATTGACCAAATAGTCTAGAAAGCGTTCTGTTTTCTAAATTAGACTAGCCCCTGATGCTATCTGGGAGCTAGCTAGCTTCTTGAGCTAATTTTCACACCGACTCCTGAGTGCTGGACGTGGAGGCGAATACGTGTACACTACACAAACGTACACACACTACAGGGAGATACTGGAGCCGAGACGGACGGCGGCCTTCCCCGATGTTTACATCCTACTGAGCATGCGCCCCCTGGCTACACCGCGCGGCGCTACCGCCATCTATTGTTTATCCCTCAGACAAAAAAAAAACACACATAAAATCTCTTAACTGAATTAGGAGCCCAACCCACAGCCTACATTGTAAATGGATCATTATTCATTGAAGTTATGTGGGTGTGTAACACAACCCTGCCTATTCAAACGTTCAAACCAGGATATTAAACCGGTAATTGCAATGAATAAAATAGTTTTCCCACAAACAGATCAGATTGATTGAATTTAATCCGGATTAATACTATTGATTTCCTCCTTGTAAACAATAGTTATATACAGACAACGTTGAAGGGACAAAGTGTTTCAGTACAGGTGCATTCATTCAACGTGATGGAAAAATAATCCTTTAGAATTTGAAGTAGTGAGGGATAAGAGGTTTTTCTTTTGTTGCAGGCTGGTCTAGAAGTAGGTTGGGTGTTGAACTTCCAGCCTAATGGTGTACTGGGTTTAATAAACAAAGACGGCCACCTCACTTCTATTAATTCTTGAGCAAGATGCCCCCTGACCTTTACCATGAATGAACTGCTGAATTCACTGTATTCATTTTGGGTAAATGGGTCTGCTGAATAGTTATTATTACTGAGTCACGTTGATTTTTTGACACCCATTGATTCTCTGTAGTTTTAGTCCACGTTGTGAAGATCTTGATCTTCCTCCAGTAACAGTGGGCATTTCTTACCTGGGATTGGGGAGTGAAGATGGAAGAGGATGGCCGGTCTTTCATAGGAACAAATATATTCTTGGTGTAGCAAAGGCCTGTCCAAAAAAACTCCAATACAGTTACACATTTGTTTTTATCTAAAGCATTACAAGTCTTCCTTTGAGGGAGGATGAATGGTGAAAAAATCCATGGAAAAATACAATCTTTGCAATCCTGACCTCCACAACAAACGGTAGGATACTCATCTCTGAAGGGCTCTAAACATTGTAACGTCCCGACAACCACTGTAGCAGCTCCTCTCGTTAGTTTTCATCTGAACTCAACACGGTGCTGCATCCAAAAGATCTAAATATCCCTGAAACATCCAAGGGCACAACCAAGCCTCGTTCCCACAGGCAGATGTTATCAAACCAAATGTTCTGGTTTGACAAGGGGACTGACGCAGATGACACACCTCTCCCTGCCAGGGACAGACGTAATGGTTTGGCCATGCCAACACGCCACGGAGACGAAAGGACTCTGGGTTTGAATACAATGCATGTCAAACATGATGTCATAGCCATTGTTGCTTTGACAGGCTCTATGTTCCCAAGCAAGCATAAATGATCCATTAACAAATATAGCAACATGACAAATATATATTGTCCAAATATATAAATATGTGAATATTAGTTAAATCATGTATTGCCACACAAGATTGTGTATAAGCTGTAAATAATTTCAGCTAAATACAAAAAAATCTATTGAAGGCTTCTAAGAGATAGAGGGAAATACCATTTCAGTTTAAGAAGTTAGTTATTGTCATATCTCTTGTGTTCTCTTCTCATTGTTTCAGACATTTCTGGGTTTTTTTTTAATGAAAAGCATCATAATATATTTTATAATAAAACAAAAGCAAAAATCAAGTCCTGTAGGCCTGTCATTGCATTTGATATTATTTCATACCAATCACCTCACTGTGGTCAGTTTCAACTTGGAGACATGATTTTATTTTTTTGGAGTTCAGTACATAATTCGACTCACCAATGTCAACGTTTACTCCATGAATCCCAAAAAGTGAACCCCGACGCGTTAGGGGGCAGAGTTGTAAATCCAGTCCACCATGGCGTCGCTGCAGTTCATCCTGTGCCACAATATTTAGCGCGCATGCGCACCTCCTCCTTCCTTTTTCCAGTGCAGTGGAGTCCAAACCCCAGTCTTTGGCTCCGGGCTCCTGTATAAGGAGACAGAAAGACTGCTATAATGGTTTGTAATCACTCCCAATATGTTATTGAATAAACGTGTTAGACCACTGATCTGTCATTTGTCGATGCAGATGTTGAAAAATCGTTTTCTGATGTTAGGATGAAGTTAGATTTTACGCCTGGTATGCTCACCGGGCTAGGCTTAAACGTGGCCTAACGTGCAGCCACCTAGTGTCTATCATATCCGGATGACTGGCAACAATCGGCCTTGCATTATATGCAAAGAACGTGTTAAACATTGGTCGTTAACGAAGCACCGTTCATTTCATTCATGTGATTCTTCCGCTCAATGTGTCATAGCTAATATGCTAACGAGAGTCCAATGATCGCTAATGGTTAGCAAGGTGCCCTGCGAGTCTTGACAGCCCAGTAGGAAGATCGCTACTTTCTAGACAATGTTTATGTTTACTGACTCGGTGTTCGTTTCATAGGGTTTTGTTAAAGTGGTGAAGAATAAGGCCTACTTCAAGAGGTACCAGGTCAAGTTCAGGAGGAGGAGAGGTACGTGAACTTCTTTTTTAAAGGCTTATTATTTAACATGTATCATGTCCTGACAAGTTGGGCCTTGATATGTCATGCTGTTTTGTGTTTCTTTTTTTCTAGAGGGAAAAACCGACTTCTTTGCCCGCAAGCGCCTGGTCATCCAGGACAAGAACAAGTACAACACACCTAAGTACAGGATGATTGTGCGCTTCTCCAACAGGGACATCGTATGCCAGGTGAGTTCATGTCCAAGTATCCCAATGCTCCATCACTGTGCAATCCCACCAATGAGTCTTGTTTTTTTTTCTGTCTGTTTCGCCTAGATCGCCTATGCCAAAATCGAGGGTGACATGATTGTGTGTGCTGCCTACTCCCATGAGCTGCCCAAGTACGGCATCACCGTTGGTCTGACGAACTACGCAGCTGCCTACTGCACGGGTCTGCTGGTTGCTCGCAGGGTGAGGCCAGCTGCGAACCCCCGTGTTAGGCCTTAATACTGGGTTCTGTCAATTGAATGGAGGATGGCTCACATTACGTCATCGATTTGTCAAGAACGGGGGGGGCTAGTATTAACCTTGTGGCAACCTAACTTTGAATCTTGGCTGCGGGCATATGCTCCAAGTCTTTATCCTCTTTCAAACTACTTTGTCAGTTCTACACCGCCCTGTTGACGATGCAAAGTCTCATTTAAAAGGGTCCCTTTATTCAGGGGCGATAACCTTTAATTCTGTGCTGTATATTGGGCTGTTAAAGGTGGGAGGTTTGAAATATTGTTGCGGAGGTACTCTGCGATCCCCCGACGGTGATATCAGTCATAGTGGGATCTGAGTTAATGAACTGCCAAGCACACAGTTGGTGTGGTTGTTAAATATTTTTTTTGGCTCATGCTTTGCTGTTTCTGTCCCTCCCAGCTGCTCCACAAATTCGGTCTGGACAAGGTCTACGAGGGCCAGGTTGAGGTGACCGGGGATGAGTTCAATGTGGAGAGCGTAGATGGTCAGCCCGGTGCTTTCACCTGCTACCTGGACGCTGGCCTTGCTCGCACCACCACCGGAAACAAGGTGTTCGGCGCCCTCAAGGGGGCGGTGGATGGAGGTCTTTCCATCCCTCACAGGTGAGCTTGGGTGTGACGGTGTCGATCCTAAGGGTCGACCATGGTTCTCAACTGATGGCAGCGATCCTCTGACTTTAAATGTGCCACTTGATCCCCCAACCCGGAAATCACAATTCTTCAGATTAAATAAACTGTGCGGTGTAGCCAGGGGGCGCATGATCAGTAGGATGTAAACAGCTGTAAAACGTCACGTCTCGGCTCCAGTGTCTCCCTGTTTTGTGTAGTGTACACGTATTCGCCTCCATGTCCGGCACTCAGGAGTCGGTGTGGAAATTAGCTCAAGAAGCTAGCTAGCTCCTAGATAGCATCAGGGGCTAGTCTGATTTAGAAAAAAAATATTTTCAATTGGCTCTTCCCCAATAGCTTGTGTACTGGGTATTCTGAATCGGTAAATGCAGTGAAGTTATTTTTTGTTTGCCCAAAGGCTGCTCTAACTAGCAATGATTCATATTCATCTGTGGTTAGGTGGCATAGGTTGTTGTAGCAATGTTGCATTTGATATACTTCGCTGCGGCAGGCGAAGTTGGAAAAGCTAGTTTCTCTAGGTTTCCGCTGTTGGTTAGAGTTACCGTAACAAAGTTTTGAGTATTAAACATTAGCCAAGAGTAAAAATAGACGTTAATCGTGACAACGGGATGTTGCGTAAACAATTGGCCTCAAGTTGACCTTGCTAGATGAAAGATGTATGTGCCCCTAGTGTTAACTGGAACCAAAACACATGGTCAATAAGAAATACGTAACACCTGGTAGAACTATTGGTAGTGCCACCAGGTGTTGGATGAACTACAAACACCTGGTGTTGTCTTGACCTTCTGCGGCGTGTTACTGATCCGAGTACGGTTCTATCCCACAGCACCAAGCGTTTCCCTGGCTACGATGTGGAGAGCAAGGAGTTCAACGCTGATGTTCATCGCAAACACATCATGGGTGTCAACGTGTCTGAGTACATGAGCTACCTGATCGAGGAGGACGAGGACGCCTACAAGAAGCAGTTCTCCCGCTTCATCAAGAACGGTGTCAGCCCTGACATGGTAGGAGAACCCTCCACGCTGTTTGGTTACTTGTGATGGATGGCAGCATGCTCCTCAAGCTGGACCACGGCTGGTGGCGCTATTTGGAGTAACTTGGTTGGATAAGAAGGAATTGGGGCTTAGCATCATATTGCTAATCAGGGTCACATTTTGGATGCTGTGGTGATTCTATGTACAGCTAGACGGGCTGTTTTTGACCACTGTCTTTGTAGTGGTGTTAATGGTATAAAGGGTTTTAAAAGTCTTGCTGGTTTTTGGCAAATTGTGGAACTGATGGATGTTTCTGCAGTTATTCCCATGATGCTTTGATACCCTATGCCACTGCGATTTCCACTCCATTGATTGTTCTGCCTGAATTTGCCTTGGCCTCTACTCCAGATGCTGCTAAAATATAATAATAATTATATATATATAATTATAATAATAATAATTATATAACGTTAACTCACTTGAAGGCGGGTGTCTACCTCAAAAAAGTAACTGCTGCAGTTTTTGAGTAAATGGTATCGTAAAGATACCTGCTAGGTGCATGCTGACAACTTTCAGTAATGCGTTTCTAGGTTATTTGTGGCACACCAGTAGACCCTTTCTGACTGCTCGGTAGTCACTAAGGTGGGACAGTGTGTTGCCAGAGTACCTGAAGAGCTGCACAATCAGATGGACCAGACCCTCCAATCATGGCTGGCTCAACTGTGCTGCTTTCTCATTTGAATGCATGTGAGACTGTTGCATTCGAACCGGATGTCCTCAAACGGATGTTTTGGTGTGATGCTCGGTCAGAAAATATAATTTAACCGTCTATAATATAGAGTTGTAGCCTCTGCATTATCCTGGGTGATGACAGGCACGCGACCCTCCGCAAATGGATGACTTTTTACAAGACTTAATTTAAGAAATGTAGTGTACTTTAGTGTTGAAATGACCCGTGGCATTTTAATGGCGTGACAATTTGATTGCATTGGAGTTGACCTGAGATTTGCTCCTTTTTATTTGTAGATTGAAGAGATGTACAAAAAGGCACACGCTACGATCCGTGAGAACCCCATCCACGAAAAGAAGGCACCAAGGGAGGTCAAGAAGAAGAGGTAGGAACAAATACACTTGTCAATCAAACTGCCATATATATATTAGTCTGGAACCTCGGTTTGTTTTGGATTTCCAAGTCGGGGTTGTCAATCGGTGCAGACGAATGCCTAAATGCAATAAGATAGACCTACCTCCAATGAACTGTTCATGGACAGTTCATTGGAGGTAGACAGTTCATCAGAGCAGATGAAGGAAATAAATAGACTGTGCTTTACAGTAGGATAGATTGACTTCTCTGCTGGTTGGACTTTTTTTGGTCTGTTTTCTTAAGTAATGTAAAAGAAACTAATAAGGGTTTATTGGGGAAATTTGTTGGCTGTACACAGTTGTGTCTGGTGCCTAACCTGATTTGTTTATGTGCTAGGTGGAACCGTGCTAAGCTGTCTCTTGCCCAGAGGAAAGACCGTGTGGCCCAGAAGAAGGCCAGCTTCCTCAGAGCTCAGCAACAGGAAGATGAATAAAGGATCGACCGTGTCAGTTCTAGTGGACACATTTGTTCTAATAAATCAACATAAAGAAAGACCTTGTCTCGTTTTTATTTGTGGATTTTGTTAGGTTTATTTAAAAAAAAAAAAACTAAGCAAAGTGAATGCAACACTTTGAGTACTTTGTGATTGTGTCCCAGTTTTCATTGGCTATGCTAGTACAATGGCGGTACTTTATTTGTGGTATTAGAATTCCATTAGTGTTCGGGGAAATATTTTGGCTCTGGGAATTGATGGTGTTACATATATTGCCACTTGAGGGTGCTATTGATCCTTATGGCTCAGCATGTACCACTGAGCAGACATACAGATGCTGATGAAGAGAAATTAATTGTGAAAGACTGCATGGTGCACGCAACAAAGTCTTCATTAAATACATTTTAACGATTTGACGTCCATGGATGTGTGAAGTTCAGAACTTCATTGAAGATTCCATTTGTGGTATTAGTAAAAGCTGACAAACGCTTACATTTTAAGAATACGTGGACTGCATCTATCAGTTCATGGTAAAGTGCTTGTAACCGGGCCAAAATATCCTTATCTTGATGTGTCTTGAAGCAAGGGCTTTACTTTGAGTCATTGGTGTGCGATATAGTCTTCCACAACAAGGTCTTAAGATTGTTCAGAATGAGCGAGTGTTCGATCTCCAGGAGTTCTGCGGCACCGCGCAGTGCTATGCAGGCATAGAGCTGCTTCTCCAGCTCCTCTCGGAGGTCGTCCGGCGCGCCACGCAGGATATAGTCCTTCAGCACGTCGCACGCCTTCGCCAGGTTGGGCCGTGTCACCGCCGGGCTGCAGCGACCCTTGGGGAGGTCGCAGGACGTGCGGCAGTCGACGCCGTGGCGGCAGTCCCGGTCAGAGTCGCAGTGGCGCTCCTGCATGCCCTCCTTGAAGGCGAGCTCTGGGACGATGTGGCGAGCGTCAGTCACCCGCAGTTCGTGGCGGTCGTTGTAGCCGAAGCTGGCTGCGCTCACGTCGCACATGAAGAAGCTGCCGAAGGTGCCGTGGAAGAGGTCCTCAACCAGCTCCAGGAGGCCCATGGAGATCTTGGCCCTGCGGGGCCAAGAGGGGGTGAACCACTGGTCCATGCGGCGCCGCAGCCCGGCGGGCACCAATGGCTCCAGCAGCCATGGCAGGCTGAGTCCGTAGAGCGGGGCGTGGGGCACCTTCTCCATCACGTACAGGTCCCCACAGAAGCCCAGAAGCCGGGGGGCGTGCTCCCGCTCCTGCAGCACCGCCGCCAGAAGGAAGTGGTTGTGCTGCAGCAGCGCCCACACGGAGCGCGCCTCCGCTAGTGTGATGTGGCCATCCTTGTTGCTGTCGGCGACCGAGAGCAGCATGTCGGACAGTGCTGAAAGGTTGGCCTGGTCTCCTAGTTTCATCTGGAGGGAAAGAAAACCCTGTATAAACCTCTTGGACGCTTGACTGTTCAAGCACAGGCCCTGCAACCAGTCTGATAGTCTTAAATTGGTTTCCTACATCAACCTGCGCTGCCTGAGCTATGAAGGAAATTGTGCAACCTTTGTATTAGTGCTGTCACTGTAATGAGTGAGCCATGTGTTTCCCCAATACAAACTGACCTTCAGATTGCTGATGACCATCTCTTTGAACCTTTCCACGGAGGTGCCTCTGGCGGGCTGGTTGAAGGCTGCCTCTGGCTCCCTGCGGGCCCCCGCCGCCAGACCCAGGGCGTAGCTAGGGGACGTCTCCATCTGAAACCTGATGACCCCCTCAAGGTCACCCCAGGTCCCCGAGTACACCTGGAAGTACGGAGAATATGAGAAGTTGGTTTCCAGGTTTAGTGCTGGATGGTAGGTGTCATGATTCAGGTGTCATGATTCAAAATACGTTCGGATACAAGTGTGGGCGAATGGATGCCTTTCTGATAAGAAACTTCAATACACTAAGCTGATATACAACATAGTTATATTGCTCTGTTATATAAACAGGTCATAAATGAGCAGGTAGGAGTTTGGGGCCTTGCATAAGGATGCCTACTGGTAGGGTGCTGACCTCTTGAGTTCAAAACTGATGTATAATTGGGTTTTAAATCCGGACATCATCAATGTAAGATCTTACCTGGCTGTTTGGCTTCGGCGAGAGGCACTTCCCCAAGTAAAGTGTCTCTTTTTGACACAGGCTGATGCACGCTGTGCCGTCGATCACTCCCTTGCTATATTTGTCACACTAAAAGCAAAAGCAACATTAATATTATCACTTTATAAAAGTAAGTCAAGTGCAGGGAGAGCAGAATTCCAATGTAGGATCTGATTGATGATCAGGTACATTACAGTCTATCAAATATGGGCTAGTTGCCCTGGTTTGTGATTAGTACTTTTGCTTAAAAATGTATTTATTTCTGTAAAATATGCATTCTATATGCACTTCACATAAGTTTTGTTCATACCGTGAAGCGGGATGCCGGATATTCCTGCCACATCCCCATGATTCCGCAGTGGGTGTGTAGAGAATACTCACAAGAGAGGTTTTGCACTCCTGCCCACGACAGAGCTCTGTGTAGGAGGAGTACTCCGCGTACACGATCCAGCTTCCCACAAACACCGCCAGCCAGGAGAAGAACAGGTACTGCATACGCAAGTAGGAAGTGCGAACCTAGCAGGAGGGAAAGACATGTGTTAGCTACCCCCCATGAAGATGACTATTTGGCAGATCTGATTGTAATTCGGCATTACCATGAAAAATTAGGCTCTTTAATTAGTTTCATTCATAAAGAACATATTACAGCAGTTTTTTCATAAAGATACTTTCAACAAATTCAGATTAAGAAGCAGGTAGGGTTTAGTTCAACTAGCACGTCTACAGGAAGGCAACGGACATCAAGATCCTTTCGGCTGGGAACGGACATGCAATGAACTGCAAACTATCCCCACGTTATTGTGGTGATATAACGTGATGTTTATATAATCTTGCCTTGAGATGGTCTGAGTTCCGGAAGACCATGGTATGAGCCTGCATCCCTGCCTCTGCTTTGTTCTCCCCCTGGTTTATCTTTCCTTTTTTTTTGTCATTCCATTTATGTATTGTATGTGTTCTATCATGTGAACTCGTTTTTTTTCTATGTGTAACTATTTTTGCTGCCGTCTCTCCCTGGATAAGAGATCTTGTATCTCAATGGGATCTTCCTGGCTGAATATAGGATGAATATAAAATAAGATAAAATGTATCATGCTGTGATTAATTTGACACAGTCTGAAATGCTATACTATAGCACATACTCACATTTCTATTTTAAATATTACATTGCTGATTTAAGCATCATGGTGTAGTTAAGTGATGGGAGAGAGAAGCGGTGTGTGTGTGTGTGTGTGTGTGTGTGTGTGTGTGTGTGTGTGTGTGTGTGTGTGTGTGTGTGTGTGTGTGTGTGTGTGTGTGTGTGTGTGTGTGTGTGTGTGTGTGTGTGTGTGTGTGTGTGTGTGTGTGTGTGTGTGTGATGTGTGTGTTTGTTTGCTTGTGTGTGTGTGTGTGTGTGCGTGTGTGCGTTTGTGCATTTAACTGTGTGTGCATTTGTCTGTGTGCGTGTGAGAGAGACAGAGTAATGCATGTGTTGCTCTGGGCCTGATTTTTATTGAAGACATACTGAGAGGCAGCCTTTTAATAACCTTGAGGCATGGAATAAATACAATTACAGAGTCAATAAATAACACTAGATTGGTATAGTATATAGCCTATACGATAGGCTTCCATAATATAGTGTTTTTTATTGCCCCTTCCAAACAAGTCACAGTGGAAGATTCTCTAGCTTTTAGTGTCACCTTCTGTTTACAAAACAAATCAATTCAGGGTCTCTTTTTATTTAAAACCTGACTCAGGTCAAATCGGAATATATATTAATTGTTATAAGAGAGGGACTTTCACTTAACATTCACTGACCACTATAATGAGACCAAACCCTGATCTTTCACCATTCCGGCTATTGACTTTTATTTTACGTTGGAGAATTTGATGTTATTTAAAAAAAAGTCAACATGTCACTCTAAATGTTACAGTGCTCTCCAGGCTCCCATGGCATCAGTCCAGACACACATTAGTGGAAGTAAGCACAGTGTGGAGGGAGAGTACTTTTCCATGTGGTAATGAGGCCTGCGGTTCTGAGTTGACGGTGATGGACTCCCTCATGTCCTCTCTGTCTCTCCAAACCCTCTTCAAACCCTCGACGCTCGCATCCGCTTGCTACGAAACACTCTGCCTCTGCTAATGCTGTCTCTCTATCATCTTTATCCTGTCAGAACGCTAATGAACTCCTTTCATCTCCACTGATCGACTATGGACAGAGTTTATGGGTATAGTCCGGTAATCACACTCTGACACTAACACTCACAAGTCCCAAAAGGGGTCACATGACCACATTAAGACAGCCTCACCACCAGGAAACCTTGAGACAATTTAGCATAGTCAACATCTGCCTTTGAATATACTGCCACTCTGATTTAAAGGATGCACACTTTACCCAACGAGCCAAACACCATTCATAATGCAGAAGCTCTGAGACATCTTCTTTCAGCCTAATGCCTTATGGTGAAACCCTCCTGTTGCAAGGCTTTTTGGGAAATTAAAAATTAATAAACACAAGATATCCTCCATCAACTGTAATTTAAAAAGTCTATGGGCTTATTGATTATGAAATATAATAAGATTTGTGCTGCATCTTTAAAATATGATTGTATTTAGAATCTTACAATCCAAATGTTGTAAGATTGTTAGATTGTATTAGATTAGAGACAGACATTTTATCTTCCTCGAATGTAATACTCTACCTTCTTCTATGTTTATGTAACTATGAAGTAAGTATGTTACAACTTGAAGAAATTGGGATTCTGTTTCTGTATTGATTACAGGCAATTGTGTATAAAAGGTTTGTTTGATGCTTGGAAGAAGAGTCCTATTAGTCAGGCAAATGAGACTAAACCACATCATGTATAACTCAGGGGCAACTCTCACAGATTAATTTATTTACCAACCTGACCATACAAGCCACCAGAAGTTATTACAGCAGCGGCCGCAAAATAATACGCCTTGTTTCCACCTCCTATTGATTATTTCTCCTCCGTAGGCCAAATGCACTCATACTCAAAAACATTTCCACATTTCCACCACAAGTAAGGCTGGCGATCCGATCGATACTGTGTCTTGTTTTCTTTTCCATCTGTCAGTCCAAACAGTTCCCTATTGGGAGCGAGAGGGCTTGACACACACGCATGCACGCACGCACACACGCACGCACACACATCCACACATTTCACGCAAACACACACACACACACACACACACACACACACACGCACGCACCACGCACCGCGACG
>OLKM01000008.1:327408-359908 GCA_900291075.1 Melanogrammus aeglefinus
TGATCACTCACTCTCGAGGTGGTTATTATGAACATGTGGTTGTCTGACACCCACACGGACAACTGGCTTCTGGCTTTAACTTGACGTTTTAATTAAATGTTTGAATGAGCTGTTATTTTCTGGTTCAGCTTCTTGCAGAAAGGTATCCTAACCCCTCTCCACTCTTGAATAAATCGGGATAAACTTGCTCCTCTCCGTGAGCACTGGCTGAGGAAATGCTTTTGTGTTATCTGTACTGCATTAAAGTAGTGGTGTGCTGTGTCTATGACCTGTTCCCTACCTCTTTAACACCCTCCCTGTTCCATAGCTCCTGTCCCCTATCCCCCTGTGCACTCTAAACAAGCTGTCGCAGAGCACCACTGCTGTCCAGTTTAGACACACACACACAAATGTACACACACACACACACGCACACACACGTGTGTATATGAGGGTGTGTCAGGCAGGCATGTGACTGTCTTTGTTTCTGTGCATTTGCGTGTCTCTGTGTGTGTGTGTGTGTGTGTGTGTGTGTGTGTGTGTGCGCGAGCGCGCGCGTGTGCGTGTGTGTGTGTGTGTGTGTGTGTGTGTGTGTGTGTGTGTGTGTGTGTGTGTGTGTGTGTGTGTGTGTGTGTGTGTGTGTGTGTGTGTGTGTGTCTGTGTGGGTGAGTGGGGTGAGTAGTGCTGTAGGACAAATAGGAGTAAGCTGTCTCCAAGGTCTTTTTGTCTGTCTATCTCTGTCTGCCTGCCAGCTTACATGTCTATGTAGATGTCATCTGTCTGTCTGACTTCCTGTCTACCTGCATATCTGTTTGTGTCTGTCTGTTTGTCTGTCTCTCGTTCTGCATCAATATTATATTTGACATGTACTTTTCCTGTTGGTGGGTGGTGGTATTGCAGGAAAATCCCAGACTGCATCTGAATGTGACCTTACTGTATATAGAAGAACATACGGGAATTGATTCACATCATAAAGAAAGGCTTGGTCTCAGCGTGTGTGAATGTTTACGGTCTTGTTTACCTATCTCCATATGTGTTTGTGTGTGTGTGTGTGTGTGTGTGTGTGTGTGTGTGTGTGTGTGTGTGTGTGTGTGTGTGTGTGTGTGTGTGTGTGTGTGTGTGTGTGTGTGTAATGTAAAACATGCTTACATTAAGTCATATATATATATGTGAGTTTATATGTTTTGATTTCATTGTTAGGATATATTTAAGAGTGTGTGCGGCTCACCCTACCTGCTCTTTAATCAACCATCTCTGTATTCATAGTCTAGCCCCTACAATGTCTATCCCCCGTCTACCTGCTACCTCCTTTACATCTCCTGAGAGAGAGAGAGAGAGAGAGAGAGAGAGGAGAGAGAGAGAGAGAGAGAGAGAGAGAGAGAGAGAGAGATGAGAGGGAGAGTAAGAGAGAGAGAGAGAGAGAGAGAGAGAGAGAGAGAGAGAGAGAGAGAGAGAGAGAGAGAGAGAGAGAGAGAGAGAGAGAGAGAGAGAGAGAGAGATGCTTTCACATGCTGCTGTTGATATGGGAGATATGGTGAAAGAGTTTTATGTTAATAGAGAGTTCTATGCTGATATGAGAGTCATAGAAAGCTTGGTGGTGATAGAAATATATAGTAAATAATATTGTTATAGGGTGATAGAGTACTCTATGGAGTTCTACGGCGATAAAGTTATATGGTGATAGTCACACGGTGATAGATAGCTCAAGGAGTTATATGGTGATAAAGTTATATGGTGATAGAGTCACACGGTGATAGATAGCTCGAGGAGTTATATGGTGATAAAGTTATATGGTAATAACAACATAAAACCAGCAGCAGCAGCAGCAGCACATGACCTCATACAGTCATACTCCTCAACACCTCATCCACAAAAGTTTTGGTCCTCACACACATCCTCCTGAAAGTCAGACAAACCCCCCCCCCCCCCCCCCCCCCCTTCTGAGACGGCGTGGTATCTCTTCCTGAATGGTGAATAAAAACACTGTGTCTCCCTTTACATCAACCATGTCCTTGTGCTCAGCCCGCTCTGCTTGAGCTATTCTAGTCTGTGAACGTGTGACTTGCTTAAAAACTGAATAATTTGTTAAAATGCTAAGCTGTATTGTTTTTTTTTATGTTGTGTCTTTGTGTAGCGTGTTTGCTATCCATCATTCCTTTTGGCTGTGGTCAAAGCCAAACAGAATGTGAGGCAATACACAATACACATATACATTACACAAATATACAAGCATCTTTCTGGCCCATGGCGCGATTAAAGCTTTATTTGTCTTCAGACCTCCCCACCACACAGCCCCTCCTTTCCCACAGTTGATAGCCCACACCGAGCTCATCAACTGTGGGACTCAGCTCACGAAACCAACAGGGAACCCTGCCTCCGTGGACTCTACTGCCCCGTGGATACAAATAAATACATATGATGTACCATAACTACAGTCTCAAGACATTGAGGAATGAGTATTAGGTCAACATTTTCAAATGTACGTTGTTTGAGAATGAAGAAGAAATGAGAAGCCCATTATACTTATACCATAATGCACACTAAAGCCACACGTGGGGGTGCTCCCCAGAAACCCCCAGCTCTTTGTAGGACGTTCTCTTCCTCTCTAACCGCTGTCAAATGCTCGAGGCCGCAGGGCTGCGTGAGGCCTGTCACATGACGGCTGGGATCCTAGTGGCTGTACTGAGGCCTGGCTGTGTTCCGTTTCCCAGCCCCGTGTCCTGGACCCATAAAAGCCCAGCGAGACTCAGAGCATAGCCTACGATCAACACAAACACACACACACACACACACACACACGCACACACAGACACGCACACACAGACACGCACACACATACACGCACACACAACACACACGCACACACACACACACACACAGAGAAAAAAACACACATCTCTAGCTAGCCCAGAAGTCCTTTAAAACCTCTCCACCAAATGCTCTTTTAATACCTTTACTTTATACTCCACTTCTCTACTCTTGAAGATCCACCGCCGGGTTTTGCTTTTGCCCTGTGGACTGCCTGCCTCTTGTCTTGCCAGGGCGGGTGCATCGGGGGTCGTAAGTTGTGGGTTGGTTGTCTGGCAGCGCATCCAGCCGGGGAGATGAGCGGCAAGGGTCGTCTGGGGGACCCGACGGATCGGGAGCAGGATCAGCTGAAGATGCGGCGGGACAGCGACACCAAGGCGGCCGAGCTGGTGAAGATGGAGAAGATGCTGCAGCAGACCAAGGGCATGTTTGAGAAGAAGGCGGAAAGCAGCTCGGAGACCAAGAACTACGAGGAGAACATGGGTCTGTACCTCCACTCACACACCCTGGGTTTATAGTGTTATAGGGTGAAAACCTGGGTCTGTACCTCCACTCATACGCCCTGGGTTTATAGTGTTATAGTGTGAAAACCTGGGTCTGTACCTCCACTCATACACCCTGGGTTTATATTGTTATAGGGTGAAAACTTGGGTCTGTACCTCCACTTAAACACCCTGGGTTTATATTGTTATAGGGTGAAAACTTGGGTCTGTACCTCCACTTAAACACCCTGGGTCCTGGGTTTTTATTGTTAACGTGTTGTGCATGAACATGGGTCACACTCTGGTAATAGTTGTTATAGTCTGCCTGTACCATTATTGTTAAAGTGTTTATCATGTTAGAACATGAGTTCTAACATGATAAACTCCCAGGGAGACTTCAATTGTCATCCCGTCTCATGTCTGTCATCTCATGTCACTAATCTCATGGCTATGTTCTGATCACATCGCATGTCTCATCATCTCAGAGGACCTGGAGGAGCGTGTGCGGTCCAGCCGGCGCTTCCGGCGTAACTCACTGCACCACACGCAGATGCTGGAGAGCGAGATGAAGACGGTGAAGGTGGAGCTCGTGGGCACGCTGGACCACCTGCAGGAGCTGCGCAACGTGCTGCGCCGCTCCCAGCAGAAGGCAGAGGAGCGCAAGTTGGCCATGGAGAAGCTGGCCGCGGGGCTCCGGTGAACCGCGCGTTCCCCCCGCCGACTTCCTCCTCCTCCGATGTCCGTGTTTTATGTTTACTCTCCGAGTACGCACTTCGTTCCGGCAGGACGTTGTTGTCACGTCGGACACGATATATCGCATCCCCTCCCCTGGTCCCTCTGGGTTCCCCCGTCACCCTGCACCATGGGCACGTAGCCACACCCGGAGCAGCAAGACAGCGTAAAAACAAAGAGACGCACTGTATGTTGTTCCCCAGCGTGCTATAAATACCCCCTCCGTGATGCGGCTCCAGGCTGCCTTGTTGCGTTTGTTTTGATGCATTTTTTTTTTCATTGGGCTTGGACTCTTAAGTCTTGTGTGGTGGACTGTTTAAAGTGCTTGCGTAACTAGATTCATTGATAGGCCTATAGGTTTGGTTAGCGTTATTTTTTAAATTGTATTATGTAAGGTTCATTGACCAGTGACTTTCTCTTTGGATAACGTTCCCTAACGGTGTATTACAAAGCACAGGTAAAAGTCGGTTTGTTGCAAATTATGTTGTCGTTGGTTGATGAGTGATTCGTAGACTTTCATTTGGGAACAATCTCCCCAGCAGCTCTTAGCAAACTTAATGATGGTGTACTAGCAAATTAACTTAAATAATAAACATACATAAATGAGTAACAAACAAGAATTCTGTGATAATTTTTATGTTTTTATCAGTCATTATATTTGAAACATTTCAACCGTTTCTCGCTATTGGTCCATTATTCAATCTTCCTTTACTCTGTCACCCTCTCTCTACCTCTTTCTCATTCTCCTTCCATCTTTCTCTATCTCTCTCCATCTCTCTCCCTCACACAAGCATACACACTACTGCACACTGTATGCAACTGCACTACACAGATACTGACTGAGGCTGAGACACTTTATATAATATATAACTGTACCTACATATTTCTATATAAATACTGTACATATATTTTTTTATACTCTTTTATCCTCCTATACTATTTATATATTTCTTTAGCATTGTTATGTAGAGTTTGGGATACACAAATTACATTTCCAGCTATGACTACTTTGTCTGTTGTGCATGTTGTGCATTTGACAAATGAAAGAACTTCAACTTCTCTCTCTAAGCCAGCGGTGAGTCAGCAGTCAGCTGAAACTGTGATTCTCCTACCCGGGGGTTAGGATGAGGACGAGCGTGACTGCTCCTTGTTTTGATCCGCTGGTCTCACAGACGGTCACATGCTGTGCTGATCACTAGCGGGAACTATACTAGTTTACTCCATGCTTAATAATACCCTTGGAACATTGATGCCTTGGTGAGGGATGCCAAAGTTCACGTTTCTGTTCATTGAATGTATCATCGTCTTGGTTCTTTGCTCCCTAATGGTATGTATCTGCACATCCAGGCAACAGCCTGCCAATGAGTTAATTTCAAATGTGTAATCTGTCAAGGTGAGTTTGTCTTCTTAATCCGTACACCTGTCTGACCAGTTACAGGGTTGATGATAGAAATTGGGTTTCAACTGTCAACAGATGATTAACGGTACTCAAATATAAGATACAGGGTTTGCTATTGGCTTGAAGGCCTACTGCAGATGTGTCCTGCCGATACACTTAAGTAACAAGCATCCAAATCATAGTACAATTAATCTCCCTATTAGACTATTCTTTCTGCAGCATGAAATTAGGCCTACTTATATTAAACCAGAGCTTATATATTGTACTTAGTTACATTTGTAGCAGCGATCTCATCCCCATGCCAACAATGGCTTGACTAGGCTCTTCTAACACCAGGGCACAGGTTGTGGATGTTGAAACCGGTTTATTGCAGAGTTTGGAGTAATATGATACACAGAGCAGGTGTTCACCATCTCGTGAGCGTGTTTGGTTTAACCTGTGTGCACACAGCTCACCCAGCCCAAGAGTCGAATCAGTCTGAATCGGGCCGGGCGCGGCTGCTTAAACAAGCCATCAACCACACACACACGTTTCTCTATCCATCATATCTATACTTTTATCTATCTATCTAAGTATATAATATGGAGGTACTATCAACACTGATGCGACATAGTCCTGAAGGGGGCGCTGGAGGCATCAAAAGATACCTTCAGCTATTAGGTAGACAAACCCAAAACGACTTCCTAATGCTTGAGCTGAGTCTCATGACTTCAACCTGAGCCGCTTCAGCTTTGTTTATGGGGAAGTTGACTGTTGATGATCGGATGCATATACAGACATTTACTTTTGAGCATCTTGTTGACTGGTCGGCAGGTGGTGCAATGATGATCAAGGAAAACATCGGGAGATTTAGCAGAAAGAGAGAGACAAATTGCCATAGACAGACTTTTAGAATACAGCCAAATATTACCATCTGCTAAAGTGTCTCCCTGTAATGATTCTTATGTTTAACACATTTTTGCTTTTGAATCAACGTGGATGGATGGGGTTATATTTTTACTGCAGGGGTGGAGGCAGTATATTCCGAGGGCCACAAGGTGTGTTCCATTTTTGTGTGTCAAACAGTCAGTAACCGGTTGAAACCGGTTAGTCACAATTATTTACATCCAGTCCTACAAGGGCCAACACTTATCCTTTAGAAGTGGTTCTCAATTGGTTGTTTTCCATTCTCCAGATTTATTACTGTTCTCTCTTTGTGTGACTTCTGGGTCTGTAGCAATACATCCCTACTTAATATTTGTATATAAATGTATACATATTGTAAACATCTTATTTTAGCTTCAAACTTGTCTCCTACCTCTCCTAATACTTTTAATCTTGCTTTTTTTTTTAAAAGCACATGCTGTAGCAATGGGTAGTTTATGAAATGTGGTGTTTTCCATGAGTCTGTCGAAGGAATCCACATGGGCAGAGCATGTAGGCCTTCGGCACATTACAGTGGTCTACCAGAGACTTAAATCTGTTCCCAGGCATCTCTTACACAACTATGGTTGCTCAGAGATAGTGTGTGGTGCACGATATAGCATGACAGACACTCTTTAAAGCCAAATAAACTGGAATCACAACAACCAATGTGAGAAAAACACCCTCCTACCGTTGTTTTTATTTCAATGTTTGTTTACGAGCATGTCGGGTATTGCTACCAAGCTGTGCTTGGCTTGCCCACAAGATAGCCTGGAGGAAGAACCAACAAACTGGGCCAATCACAAGCATGGCCACCTGTGATTAGGTGGATGAGTCTCGACAGAAGTCAAAGGGTTGGACAGGCAATCGCTCAATTGCTGGCTGCAACCATGAATCTTTCTGGGAACATGGCTGCCCGAAGGAAGCTGCATACTGTGGCTCATTGCTGAACACAGAATGTATGCAGCAGTAATTTATGCTTCTTTTGGAAACATACGAAGAAGAGAGGATCACAGGCTAGCTAATATCATCTATAAAATCAAAGCTTTGTTCCGCATATTGCTATCATCAAGAGCATATGTATATTGCATAATAATTATCTTGTTCCTGACATAAGATCGTGATGTCGGAGCTCTGAAAGGACTACTGAATTTTGAATCTATATAATTATATAACAATAATGTTTTAACAAGTTGGAGCATGTTGTTCCTGAGTTCCAAGTTGTCTTGAACACACATACATTGTGTTAGTATGAGGGTACGAGCATTAGGATAGCATAAGGCTAGCTGCATTGGGATAGCAGGACGCTAGCTGCATTGGGATAGCAGGAGGCTAGCTGCATTGGGATAGCATGAGCATAGGTGCATTGGCCTATCATGAGGCTAGGTGTGTTGGGCTAGAATGAGGCTAGTTACATTCGGCTAGCACTATGGGTCTGTCTGGCAAACGTCCACATGTACCAGTGAGATGCATAATTTTAGCACATTAAACTGTAAACCTCAGCACAATAGAAGCCTGGTTTGTTTGTGTACACCCATGGGTGTGGTCCAGCTGTGAGACCGCACCCTGAGCACATAGTTCTCATCTCAGTTCTCATAGTTTGCATGTATTTGTCTAGCCATTTTCTATATAGAGCCGAATGCAAGAGAACCATGAGATGAAATAACCACCAAATAACGATGACACCAGAATAGTCAAATAAGGCAAAAGCCCAAATTAAGAAGACTGATGCGAAAAAAGAACCGAAATATTCCCTGTTAGCTTTATATGACCAGTATAATTGTATCTAAACCAAGTATTGATGGTAGTTCTTCATATAACAGATGGGTTCACTATGAATCTTACGGGATAAAGTGTAGGCCTACATCTTCTGAGGCCTGGCTTCTCTTTTGGTTTGGATTTCTAAACAGATGTTTTCCATGACAAAAACCAACATCACTTCACATTCCATTGTGATCCAGTATGATTTGATGGTGTCTTCTGCAGGGAGATGAATGCACTCGTGAGGTATCTGGGTGTCGCAGTGCCTGTGGATCTTGGATCAACATTATGTTACTGTTTTATGGGTGTTGTCCTCCTTACCTGTTTGTACCTGTTTGTAAGTATGAAAACTGAAGGTATGTCTCCTAGTGTGTGTTTAATTGTATGTGTAATTGTATATGTGTATGTGTGTGTGTGTGTGTGTGTGTGTGTGTGTGTGTGTGTGTGTGTGTGTGTGTGTGTGTGTGTGTGTGTGTGTGTGTGTGTGTGTGTGTGTGTGTGTGTGTGTGTGTGTGTGTGTGAGGTAGGTCAGAGAACAAGCTGTATTATTCGCTGCCAACGCCATTGCAGGGCACGCTACATTCGTTACAACAGAGCCTCCATAATACTGAACCTGGATTGGGACGATATAGTGTGGTGAATGTGGTGATCGCCTCCCAAACGAGAGATAATAGGTTCAAACCACAATCAACGATCTACATTTAGGCATCCTTGAGAAAATTGTGACAAAACTGTACTTTTTTTATGTTCCTTTTTATACTAAGTTAGTTTGTTGTTGTCTTGGTTCTCCAGACTCTAGGCAGTGTGTGTGTGTGTGTGTGTATGTGTGTGTATTTGTCTTTGTGTTTGTGTGTGTGTGTGTGTGTGGGTGTCTTTACGTTAGTGTGGTTGTGTGTGTGTTGTTGTGTCCAAATGTAAGATGCTGTACCCTCTGTACCCCAAGGTCGCAACGGGCGATGAGTTTCCCACAAAATGCAAACTATCATTTTGATCTGCATTTCTCAAAAATGAAAGGAATTCCTGTTTTTACATAGGAGGGATTGATTCCCAAGATGTTTGTGTTCTCCGCTGCTGATCGCAGGGCCCTCCAGAGGGGGGTGAAGACAGTGGAGCGTCATCGGCTGTAAGCTCCCCTCCATGCAAGGTAGCTTCCACAAACATTGCATCATGAAAGCACGGGAAAGCATAAAGGACTACAGCCACCCAGGCTATGCACTATTCACACTGCTGTCGTCTGGTAGACGCTACCCAACAGTTTCTACCCTCAGGCCATCAGGCTTCTTAACCAGCAACATTAATATAAGACACTGACAACCCTACAACATTGATACCTGAACATTTCAGTATGCCCATGTCCCTTTCGGCACCACTACACTTTATATTTATAATACATGCAAGTGCTTTTTTTGGTTATTGTTGTGTATATTATGTATGCGATGCTACTTTTTTACTTATATTGTGTATACTAAGCTTCTTTTGCTATGTCCTATTTATGACTCTTTCAGTAGCTTAACTGACTGAGTTGTTGTCTCTTGCTCCTAAGAATGTCATTGCCCTGTTGTACGGTGCGTTAGACAAATAAACACTTTGACTATGACTTGACTTTGAAATGAAGATGCTCACAAGAGCGTGGCCATATCGAGTTTGGACCAGCGCACAAAGCCCTGGCACAGTGTTTTAGTACTGGCTTGCTCCAAGCTGTTATGCAACCCCTTATGTTTGGACTTGCCGTGGAATGTACCGAGTGGCTTTAGTTCTGCAGACAATGAGCCAGAATGTGCTGATGCAGCCGCTTGAAGACAAAATCCACATGCATTCTTGTAAGTGCACGTGATATATGTTTGTATTATATTTCTTTGAGGGTCTATATATATGGATTTTTGCCTCTGGAACAGTGAAGGCAGCAGGAAGGAGGTTTGAGGAGATGTGAGAGGATGACATGTAGCCTAAGATCACAGGTTGGAGCAATACGCCCTTTTCTGTGGTTACAAAAAGGCGTGATACCGCCATGGTTTGCGAAATAGCATTTGGAACCAAGACAACAATGACATATTTTCTTTAATACAGACCTAAACATTAACCTCTCCTGTGAGAAGTACTGTGGATCACCCAAGTTCTGATTAATAATATATTCTACTATCCTTTTATTTTACTACAAACTTCTACTTATGTAAGGTATTCTGTAAATAGAATGTAATAAATTGAGTTATACAAAGCATCTTACAATGAGAGTGGCCGGCCGTAATGGGAATGGAACTCATCACCCTGGCTGTGTTAATGCCTTGCCAGTGGGAATCAAACTCCTAAACCTGGCACTGTTAATGCCTTGCTCTACAATGATGGCTAGATGCCTTATGTCTGCCAACTTGATCCACTCATTTCTTTCTATTATGACCACAGTGCGCAATAGAAAGGACATACTTAACAGTTCCGTAACATTGAGTACTGTGTAGGCTAATAATCTTGTTAAACTTTAATGGAAATTAAAGTTTAACGAAATGTAGGTCTACATTTTATTCTTTATTTTAAAACGATACGGTGCTCTGTATTTACATGGTTTGGAAGGGCGTGGTCGGCGGAGCGACATGCAACACAGCCCACTAGGTAGACGGCTTATATAAAGCTGCGCTCACTGCACGCAACTATTGCGTCGATCTTGGATGTCAACGGTCCTCCAATCAAACATCTATCACCTCAGTCTGTAGCCTACTCACCGGGTAAATAAGGATAATTAATTATTTTTTTATTTTATTTTACTTATCATGAGAATGAAAATGACAACCAGTTATATGGGTGAAAACCCTTGCATTTTTGCCAGACTCGCTGCTGTGAAAACGGTTATCAAACTAAAATCAAATAGTGAACAGTGTGAAGATTTCTTTTTTCTATTGCGCATATCCCTATGATTGCCAAGGAAAAATGGCAAATTAGATTCGTTTTTTCTTTTTTCTTTATTTAATTTAATCCAGGCATAAACATATTTCGCGTTTCTAGACATTGTTTACACCATTAGTGTAGGCCTATATTTGTTTTTATATTTGAAAAACAATTCTATAAAAAAAGTACATATGAATATTGAGCGAGTTTTTCGCGGTTGAAACCCCAGAGCCGAACAACGATGGTGCACAAGGAGTTCCAGATCGCGGGGAAGAAGCCCGGGCTGCAGGTGTGGCGTCTGGAGAAGATGGACCTGAAGCCCGTTCCTACCGAGGCGCACGGGTACTTCTTTACCGGGGACTCCTACATCCTGCTGTACACCACGAAGGCGCCATCCTACTACATCCACATGTGGCTCGGTAACAGATATGCTCAATTTACAAATATGAAATATGATATGTAACGCAGAAGAATGATATAACATGTTTCACCTAATGTATATTAAAACATATATCTGATGCATTTAATACGCCTGTTATTATTATTAATATAAAATAAATATAATTATTACTAGGCTACTATTATTATCATTAACATCAGGCTTTTTAAAACTGTCTAGATTTTAAATGTATTTGCCAAAGATGCTGGAGGGAAGATCTTAGCGCTTTAATTTGAATTTAATTTGTTTGGAATCCAAGAGCCATATCCGCTAATAATGAATGAAATGCCCTTAGAAAATATTTCTGGATGACTGTGCATCTGCATCTGTATGAGACACTCTCTATGTTTTAGACCGCTCCTGGCTAATTCCTGGCCAATCAGGGACTCTCTTCTTTTCTGATTTGTGCGGAGATTCCATCGTGCCTAATCAATCATATGAGTGCATTCAGCGTTTTCATGGCTCCACCTTAAATATCCCATATCATGCTTCTTTTTTTTTTAGGGTTAATAATTGCCTATGGGAAGTACTACAAGAATAGGCTTACATGCCTGTATGTTAAAAATGACCCCTTATTATTCCCACATTGTTCATATCTGTAAAACCAATTTCAGAGTCTTTCAAAAACGGTCTGATTTATACCATGTTGCGTTAAGGCCCCCCACCCAAAGTAGCCCAGTCTGTTGTGATGGGTCGAACGCTTTGCACGTGTGTCGGCAAATTCACACCCCCGAGAAGTTGTAAACATTGTGGGTAGCCGGAAGGCCGGACTTCTGCACATCAGCACCGCGGTTGTTTATTTTCTAAACGTTTCCCTTACCCACAGCAGCTTTAACAATAAAGAAATATGCCATCAGGGAGTGAGAGTTCAGCGGATGAGCAAGGAGCAGCCGCCATCTTCGCCACGCAGATGGACGACTTCCTTGGCGGGGGCCCGCAGCAGTTCCGCGACGTCCAGGGCTACGAGTCGAACCGCTTCATGGGATACTTCAAGAATGGCGTACAGTACAAGGTACCATAATATTCACATTAGCATCTTAAATATTTTGTTGATCCCCGAAGCGTAACTGGGTCACATACAGTTGCTCCCATTCTAGAATATAGATGGGCCTATGCACAGAAAATAGAATGTACATTATTGAAAGGACTAAACCTTTTTCAGTGTAAATAGCAGGTGAGCCGCCATGAATTGTTAATCCCAGTTTACAACAGGATTATTGACTGATAATTCTCTCCTTTATACCACGCTATTCATTTCAAAGATATTTGTAGTGGTTTATTAGGGCATAAACTAGCGAGGGCTGCTTTATGCAAATTAATTATGGTAAAAGTTTTATGTAACTGGTAAGCCACCATTTACTAACCTTAAATATACAAGCTGCCTGGAGTGACCTGTATCTATTTATCTCAATAAAATATACATTTCTTTACTTTTGTCTTTTCTTAAATCTCAGAAATAGAAGCATCTATACAGTGATGATCAGTAGCCCTATGCGTATAGTGTTACCAATTATTTGTATAGGTTTATAATGTCCTGAAGAGGCCCTCAAAGGATGCTCAAGGGCACTTTGGATCCAATAACTGTCTTTCTATCTCACTCTCCTCGTTATGTTGGTATTATGATGTTCTGGTGTACTCAGGCCTCTCTGGTCTTCCTCCTCAGAAAGGCGGGGCGGCCTCTGGCTTCAACCACGTAACGACCAACGATACAACTGGAATCCGCCGTCTTCTGCACCTCAAGGGCCGCCGCACCATCAGGGCGAACGAGGTGGATGTGTCCTGGGACAGCTTCAACAACAACGACTGCTTCATCATTGACCTGGGAAAGGTGATGCAAGACCTCAGCCCGCTAATGCGCTAACCATGCTATGAAGATTTACCAGTTGGTATGGTCCACTGTATAGCCTACCATTTGGTACGGTCCACTGCGTAGCCTACCAGTTGATACTGTACACTGTGTAGCATACCAGTTGGTATAGTCCACTGATTAGCCTACCAGTTGGTACGGTCCACTATGCAGCCTACAAGTTGGTACGGTCCACTATGTAGCCTACCTGTTGGTACAGTCCACTGCTTAGCCTACCAGTTGGTACGGTCCACTGGGTAGCCTACCTGTTGGTACGCTGGTAGGTGGATCCATCACACATCTGGGTAAATACTCCCACTTGTGATGTCACTAACGGGTCGCTTTTGAAAATGGTTTGTAATGGCTAAACAACTCAATGGACACTCGTCAAACTTATCTGAAATGTATAGCCTTTAGGCCTCACACATTTTCGTGAACATCATCTATTCCAAAATGCAGGTTATCTATCAGTGGTGTGGATCCAAGTGCAACCGCTACGAGCGTCTGAAGTCCACCTCTGTGGCCATCGGGATCCGCGACAACGAACGCAGCGGCCGCTCTGACCTGCACATGATTGACGAGGGCGACGAGCCGGACGAGGTCATTCAAGTGAGTCGTGTTGTGTGTGTGTGTGTGTGTGTGTGCGTGTGGTGTGTGTGTGCGTGTGCGTGTGTGTGTGTGTGTGTGTGTGTGTGTGTGTGTGCGTGTGTGTGGCGTGTGCGTGTGCGTGTGTGTGTGTGTGTGTGTGTGTGTGTGTGTGTGTGTGTGTGTGTGTGTGTGTGGAGTGTGATTATGAATGGTGGTGTGGCAACGTCAAGACAAGAAGAGTGAGTATTGGTGCGAGTATTTGGGCCTCAGCTCGGGCATTTGAAGTAAAGCATTGAATCTGAGATGCTTTTTCTTGATGGCTGTGTTTTATGTTTATTTCTAGGTTCTCGGACCCAAGCCCGACATCCCAGATGGAAGCAAAGACGATGAAGCAGATCGAGCCAGTAAGAGAATGGCCTCCCTCTACATGGTGGTTATTCATTTTTGTTTAACATCCTTTATATGCCATATGGGGTAGGAGAGGGTACTGTCTGTATTCAGCTGTATATACAGTCCAACCCAAATCTGCTCCTGAATTACCTGTCTGTACAGTCTAACCACTACCTGCTCCCTAATGACTGCTCTCTGTATTCCCATTTGTTTTCGTGGCCTAGATCTCGGATGCGACAGGAAGCATGAAGGCCACTTTGGTGTCTGAGGCTTCGCCCTTCAAACAGGCCGACCTCCTGCTCACTGAGTGCTACCTCCTTGACAACCAGGCCGACAAGAAGCTGTTTGTCTGGAAAGGTAACATACTTGAATCATGGAACAGTAATCACTCTTTTTGCATCCTGTATACACTTAACTTTGAATATTGTTACTGCCTGTCCATGTGCTGGGTTGGTCGGGCAATTATGCATTTATCATCAAAGGGTTTGCCATCAACCTGTGCTACATGCATAATAAGATACATAAAGACACTTGAGACACTTACAATTGAAAAAAGATGGTGGTTGGTAGAATATATAACTAAATAGATACATGTATATATAGACATATACATATCAATATGACAACCACATGTATCTGTTTAACATGCATGTCTCCCGTGACATGCCCCTAAACCGCAGGACCTAGCGCAAACGCTGCCGAACGCAACGCAGCCATGAATGCTGCCCAACAATACATCAAACAGAAGAACTACCCCGTGCACACCCAGGTAACACCCAAGTGCTCATTTAGTAATTGTCAGAGTTGCTCTGATATTGAGTAAATACTGGGGTAACGTCAGAGAATAGAGGCCCTGAGTTTTCACAGCCTTAGCTGTAAGCTAATACCTTAACAACCTCATTTAAACGAACGAGTTATAACCCTACACCCATGAACAGAGCTTCATTATCCACTACATCCATGTGCAGATTCAGATCCTGCCAGGAGGGGGGGAGAGCACCTTGTTCAAGCAGTTCTTCTGCGACTGGAAGGCCAAGTACGACACCACCGGCCCAGGTGAGGCCTACACCATAGGCTCCATCGCCGTGGTGAAGCAGATTCCCTTCGACGCCACCGCCCTGCACAACAATCAAGCCATGGCTGCCCAACACAACATGGTGGACGACGGATCCGGAGAGGTCAAGGTGGGAGCAATGAAACGTTCACACACTAAGGCTGGGACAACGCGTCGACGTCATCAATGACGTCGACGCATAAATTACGTTGACGTGAAAAATGCGCGTCGATTCGAAAAACCCCAAAACAAAGATGGCGGCGCCGGAGCGTAGTAGCAACGCGAGTGGCTCCTCAGACTTTCATAAGTGCAAGGCGCCACGCACTCGTTCCTTAAAGTATGGGAATATTTAAAGTAAAAGGAAACGATTCTGTGATATGTCGATATGTTCAATTCTGTTGGTTCAGGAAGGACGGAAGGCCTTTGTGTTTTCAAGGCCTCAAGGCTTCAAGGTTTTATTGAATGCTACCTCTGACTTCTAAGAGTGCATTACTTTGCACTTTTATTTTGGAATTTTAAGGCAATAACCATGTATTGCAATGTGAAGGAATTCATGTTTTTTTCATTCAGATATGTAAATCAACATGTATAAATTGCTATTAGTCAATTAATGGGGAGATAAGCGATAATCGAATCGAATCGAAATCGAATCAGACTGAAAAAATGAATCGTTAGATTAATCGATGCATCGAAAAAATAATCGGTAGATTAATCGTTTAAAAAATAATTGTTTATCCCAGCCCTAGTTCACACGCATCATTATGGCGACCAACCGTGGTAGTGTTCAGTACTGTGTATATTGGGGTGCAGCTAGATGTCCTTTTCAGGTGGTATTTCCTGCCCATTGGGTGCACTCTCCCAGATCTACCAGATCCTTCAATAAACTTAACCTAGCAAAGACCTGTAATTTATTACAATTTGAAATACATTTTATGTAACCCCATACCTAGACGTCAAGAATTACATTGAAATAAGGTCATTTCTAACCTTCGGTGTCATCTGAAAAAATTACCACCGGAAAGAATTTTGCTGTAAGGTGTGAATATATAGATTTAAAATGAGATCATTAATGCAGATCAGTTCATTATTAAGAATAACAATGTGTTGTTGCGTTCTCGTAATGATTTGTGGTGGATGTTTGCAGATCTGGCGTGTGGAAGAGGGTGAGAAGGTGGCTGTGGAGCAGTCCAGCTATGGGCAGTTCTTTGGAGGGGACTGTTACCTGATCCTGTACAGCTACAGCCTAGGAGGCCGTCAGCAGCACATCATCTACATCTGGTAACTGTCCACACGGTGGTGCCATTATGGACCAAAAGTTAATCTGCATCATGTCATGCTTTTTCACATCTTTTACCCGGGCTTTAAAGCTAAACTAAGTAGCCCTTAAATTATAATAGCACTCACTACTGTGATTTTGCGAACGGTAATTGATTCAACTTTCACCATTTGGACTGCAAAATTATCTTTAAACCGCTGATTTGTCTTCCGAGAATTTTTCCAAGAAATGGACAGTGATAACATTTTGCTGGTGGCTAAATCTAAAAGCTAGCTGATTTAATATGTAAGCTAGATGTAGGTTAGTCAAATGTATAGTTTAGCTCTGTGCAGGTTAACTTAAAATAATAAAATCATTGGTACCTTTGTTATTCTCAGGCAAGGTCTTAAATGCAGTCAAGGTGAACTGACTGCTTCGGCCTTCCTTACCGTCACGCTTGATGATGAGATGGGAGGAACTCCTGTTCAGGTGAGAAGATTTAAAGGTTAATTTTACACCAGAAGTAACTTGTAACTTGTAACTTGTAACTTGCTGCCATCTGCAGTTCAAAAACAGGAATAACATGGTTATCTTTGTTGTACATTCACAAAATGGAGCCACAAAAGAAGCGGATTTTCAACGTAAAACAGGATGTGCATTTTGGACTTAATGTAGAAGGAATCCCCCCGATTAAATAGAAAACAGAGAAAGAAAAATTTGTGCAATCTGCAAATTTGAGGAGAAGAAAAGCAGTGAAGGTACCCAAAGAAACACAGGGGTTGAATAGGAGCAAGTGGGAGTCACACTCGCTGAGGCCAGGGCAGATAGAGTACTACCGCGGAGTCTGTGAAAGCGTTTTAAGCGTGAAGCAGGAGACCCCTCGTTGTGACAAAATGTGACCCCTGTTTAACAACTTCATTGATTTTAGTAAAAGATAACAAAAAAACAAAAAATATTTAGGGGTATACCTACCCTTTAATATTTATACCACATTGCACGCTTTTCAAGAAACCTAAAGAGCTTTTAATGGACGAGTGTGTGGGCGATGTCACATCTCATCCACCGTTTATATATATAGTATTCATGGAGGGAAAACCTGAGGAAAAAGTACAAGGAAAAACATTTTTTCCTTTTGTGTCGGTAGGTCCGTGTGACTCAGGGCCAGGAGCCGGCCCACCTCGTCAGCCTGTTCAAGGAGAAGCCCATGATGCTGTTCCTCGGCGGGACGTCCCGTAAAGGAGGCCAGAGCCAGCCGGGAAGCACGCGACTGTTCCACATCCGCCGCAGCACCACCGGGGCTACGCGCGCCGTGGAGGTGGGATACTCACACCTCCTGTAGCGTTTCATAATGGAGCTGTTGTGCTCATATGCTAACCGTGATCACACCGTCTCACGTTGAATTTTGACTATCATTCACCCAAAATAATTATGTAGTATGGGAAAAGGCATTGCTGGCCATTTAAAAAAAATGGCGCCATTTTAAGCTCACTCTTTTGTTAAAATTGTATTCTCATATTTTCATGTTTATTAACCAGGGGAGTCCACAACAAACGGCCATACATTTACAACACATCATTGTCCCTTTTCGAAGACTCCATTTTAATTCTCCAAACTCCCATGCCTCTCTTGCTTGGTCTCCTGTGTGAACGCAGGTGGAGCCATCTGCTGCCTTCCTGAACACAAACGACGTGTTTGTGCTCAAGTCCGAGAGGAGCGTGTTCATGTGGCGGGGCCTGGGGTCCAACGAGGAGGAGGAGGCTGCGGCCAAGTACGTTGCCGACTACCTTGGTGGAAGCCTCGAAGAGGTCAAGGAGGGCGGAGAACCAGGTAAGCCAAAAAGGGTGGCCGGATAGTGTAATGGCCCATCCAAACGGATCCAAACGGTTCTAGGTTCAATCCCTTACGTACGTTAACAATAAAGTTCTCTAAAGTGTAATGTACTTACAGTAAGTACGGGGTAAAAGTACTTTAAACTATGATGTTTCCTCCTGACTGTAGCTGCTTTCTGGTCGGCTCTGGGTGGGAAGAAGGAGTACCAGACTTCCAAGAGTCTGCAGAACATGGTGAAACCTCCCAGACTGTTTGGATGCTCCAACAAGACAGGCAGGCTCATTGTGAGTAATAGATAATACACTTTATTTACATAGCACCTTCTGTTACATAAAATATAATCACATATTTAATGATGTAATTTGAAAATCAAAAATCAACTGTTTTTGCACATTCATTAATTACCACGAAAAGAAATTATGCAATCCACTTCCTGCCCATATATAACCCGTATTTATACTTTAGGCTGAAGAAGTCCCTGGGGAACTAACACAGATGGATTTGGCCCCGGATGACATCATGCTTCTGGACACCTGGGACCAGGTCAATCTTCTATTGTTGTAAACAGTGTAACTAGCCAACTGTCTAATATAATAGAGCACCCTTTATTTTCCTGTGAGGGAAAGTCTGACTCATCTATTGTTTTCTCTGTGTTCCTTAATCCATAATCATCCAGATCTTCCTCTGGATTGGCAAGGATGCCAACGATGTGGAGAAGAAGGGAGCGCCCAAGATCGGTGAGAATAATACGTACTGGAAATGATAGAAAGCTAGCTAACCCTATGGAGCCAATAACATGACCCATACATGCAAGCATGACATTCTACACACGTTATCGTTACATCCACACAAATGGTAGTGCTCTGATGCCACCCCGCTAAGCAGCGGCGACTTGAGTCAGAAACTGCGGTTACAGTGTTCTTCAGGTATAACCCTAGCTACAGCCACATTACACTCTAAACCTACCCCTTAAACCTTTCTTCCAATCTGGGTTACGGCCCTAATGTAATGCCGTCTGCCCCCATGTTCGCATGACATCCACACATGTTAGCATGACATCCCCAGACGTTAGCATAATAAAGAGGAATGTTAACATGCTGCTTCCTGTTCACACAGCCACAGACTATGTGTCCTCCGACCCCTCCGGTCGTGGCCCAATCCCCGTCACTACCATCAAGCAGGGTGCCGAACCCCCGACGTTCACCGGATGGTTTCAGGCCTGGGACCCGAAGATGGGGGACAATGTCATGGCCAATTTCACCTAATAAAGCACCTCACTTCTTAAAGGTCTCATGTTATACCTCCAGTGGAAGTGTGATTAGCCATAGACCTCTGAAGAATAAGTCCCGCCTCCGAGGCTTTTGGTTCCATGTTTAAATGTCTATGGAAAATAACGCGGGGGGTTTGAATGATCGTACGTAACAATGTTCATGCTTAGGTTTTGAACTACACACATGTTGTCGGGGCCTTTAAAGTAGTTAACTATTATTAATGCTAACCGGGAGCTAGTTCTGATCTGCGCAAACTTCATACGTCATACTTGTTAGAGAGGCGGGAGTTGCTCGCAACCATTCACAACCTAACGTGATTTTCATTTCACGTTTCAATGGACGAGCAGCGTTGGTGCCACTGTCACACCAAATTTGTACCGGGTGCCAAATTTGTACCGGGTTACATAATCCATTCCAAACCTGCCTAGCAACAGATGACCGCGGATGATCGCGTCGAATGACTAGGAAGGTTCGCGAACATTCTCGATATCGTTGATGGAGGGCGACAAGACAGATAACACTTATTTTAAAAATCACATTTATTAGCGTTCCTAATTACATTTATTAGCGTTCCTACACTTTAAACACACAGTTTACTAGCTAAATTCGATTAAACAATTAAATGCAATACAAATATAAAGTAAAAACAAGTGTTATCTAGCGATCCGTTATCTGTATTATGTTATTTCGTCTTTGGCAACATGAGCGCGAATGTTTTTTGAAACCTGCTTTATACACTCAGTTTACTAGCTAAATGCGATTAAACAATTAAATCCAATACAAATATAAAGTTAGGAACGCTAATAAATGTAATTAGGAACGCTAATAAATGTAATTTGTAGAATAAGTGTAATCTGTCTTGTCGCGCTCCCTGAACGATATCGAGAATGTTTGCGAACCTTCCTAGTCATTCGACGCGATCGTCCGTGATCATCTGTTGCTAGGCAGGTTTGGAATGGATTACGTAACCCGGTACAAATTTGGCACCCGGTACAAATTTGGTGTGAGTGTGACACCACCTCTTCCGTTGGCGGGCTCTGGTGCCATTCCGGTGAAGACAAACTATGAAACAGTGCCGTTGCTATGCAACCTTGACTGGGAGGGTCGTGAAGTCGGCGCAGATCCGCGTTAGCATAATGCTCCTTCATAATAGTTAACTACTTTAACGGCACGACAATCCAAAACCCAAGTGGAATCTAGATGGAAAAAGTGTGTAGTTCAAAACCTGAGCAGCTTTTACTTCTTCGCCACCTACAGAGTTGGTCACGTTCGATCATTCAAAAACCCCACGTTTTATTTCCATAGACATTTAAACATGGAACCAAGGGCCCCGGAGGCGGGACTTGTTCCTCAGGGGTCTAATACAAGCCGTTTTGAAAAATCTTCCTCTAGTGACATCACAAGTGGGCGTGTCCACTTAGATGTGTGCTGGATAGATCAGTCTACCAGCCTAGCCAGTGGACTGTAGCAAACGTTGCTCATCTATCTGTCACACATCTAAGTGGTATAATATGGGACCTTTAAGTAACTCTTAGATGGGAGGGAACTATATTTAGTAGATGGGAAAAATACATGCAAACATATGGTCAGTTTTCTATTGTTTTTTTTGTCTTTTCTTATCAGATAATTATTGAGTAGAACTATATATAATAAAAAATAATCCTATATGAGAACATAATAATATAAATAAATGCATTGTAACGATTTAATATTGGTCCTAAATATTGTGAAATCCACAGTCTGCCAAAACTGAATTGTAAAGATAAACCAAATCTAGGTGTGGCGTGTAGCATTGACATTCACTACATACCCCCTTAAATATTTTTAATAAAGTACTCTTCTTGAAAACCTGTGTTATATATTTCTTTATGGGCTCAGAGTTATTATTATAAGCAATTGATTAAACCTATGACTAGATAACGCCAACATCATTGCAATGCCACGCCCCTTTTGACAGTAATCATTCCATATGCACCAGGCGGTTCTGCTGAGATGGATGACATCTAGGCTGCGTCAAGGTTTGCTGTGGAAGGTTTCTGTGAGAGCTTAGCAATACAAGCAGCACTCAGGTTTAACCTTCAGTAAGAGATATAAGCACCCATTGGTGCTTGTAACGCCACGGCACTAAGGTATAATCCAAGAGAAAACACAGCTGCTTGTAAAGTCAACACTGAAATTATCTGGTGCGTTTACTGTGTTGTGATACACAGTAATTGGAGCCATGGGAGCAGCGTTCTGCCAAGAATACATTTCCCCACTGCAGGTCTGAACATGCTAATATGAGCAACATCCATAACCCTAACCCATCAATCCATTTAACTGTGTGTCCATCTATCCACCAATCCAACCATCTTCCTATCCATGAATCTATCTACCCTCCAATCCATCCACCCATCATTTCATCCACCCACCCACCCACTCACCCATTCATCAATCTTCCAACCCATCCATTCACCCCTCCCTCCACCCACCACTGCAGGTGGTGGGTGGAGGGAGTGTGATCAAGCCAGGTCTGGTGCTTAGGTGCTTTGAGTGGAAGGTGTACAATGTTGGACTGAATGTGGACCTCAGCAAGGCTGACGAAGTGACTGCTGACATGTTCACCAACGTCTACTGCCGTAGACATTGCAGAGGTAGTGTGTGGTTCATACTATTTTACATACAGGATAGTGTAGAGGCAGGGCTGTCCAACTGGCCACCTTCGTGGTGGTTCAATCTGGCCCTGGGGGCAATATTGTAAATTAAAATAAATCAAAACAATGTTTTGTAAAAACAGTAAAAAACATGATACAAAAATATGAATTGTAATTAACCAAATAATGGAATCCCTATATAAGCCAGAAGATAGTTAAAGAACTGCAACCTGCTTACTTCCACTAACTGCAAGATGTCCGTGTCAAAGAGAAGAAAAGTGGATACAGAACAGATTCTTTCAAGATGTTTGGAAGAATCAATTTGCCTAAGTCAATAGTGCTCAGACCTGCCTTGTGTGCAAACAAGTTGAGGTTAATCATTTTAGTATTATTTTCCACAATAAGGATTCCCTCAGGGAAAGTTGCGACAAGAAAACAGATCAACGTCTATAAAACACTTTGATCAGTATTTTATAGCTCCAGCCCCAATTAAGTAGCATTTGGTCTATTATGGCCTGCAACCTCAAAGAAATGTGACACCCCTGGGCTAGGGTGTTTTACTTCCAGATACTGTGTTTGATCTCCAATGTTCAGGGCCTAATTCCTAACACAACCTGCTCCATAATGACATGTATCTAAAAGTACTGCCTAACCCCTGATCCTAATACCTGTATATTAACTAACTATAGAAGCGTCTGCAATAGGACTCAATAGTAAAATCATTTTTGATTAGTTTTCGTCTCAATTTTTACTCTCTCAAGCAAACCCTGCAAAACCATCACAACGAAGGACCTTCTGTTCCGACACCAGACCAACAAGCTGGTTGTTTAAATGTAAGTTTTATTTTGTGTTGTTATGTGTAAAGTATAGACCCTTTCATGCTCTTATTTTTCTGTGTATTATTTTGTTTTAGGTGCCCAAAAGTTAAGCATAATTCTCTTATGATGAAATGAAGAAAGACAGGAAATACAATGATAATACAGACCATCAATCCAGCGGTTTAAATCAATAATCTGCATTCAGATAGACAATGAGAAGGGTGAGCAGGGTGAAGGACACTGATGTCAATAGACTAGCTAATAAGGAAGGCAGGTTCTGTCCTGGGAGTGGAACTGGGGTCTTTGGTGGAGGAAGATGCTGAGGTATCTATTCAGTATTATGAACACGCCTCTCAGCCCCTGACCTGACCTGATAACCTTCTCTTCTTTAACCATAGAATAAGACCCCCAATGTGCACCACAGAACGTGGATGGCCTTTTCTACCAGTGGCCATCCAACTGTTTAACTTCTTCACCTTCTGCAGGAGGGACAGCTGAGAATATTAATAACATTATGTGCAATTTTAATTTCAATGTCGAGTGCCATATAGGCCTAACTCTTCTATTTCTAACGATTTCTAACTACTATTTAAGGGTAACTAACTTTTTTACTCAATTAACCCTACTTTTATGGCTACCCTACTCTTAGGCTCTGGGGTTAGCATTTACTTGTTGTACACTTCATATGTATGATTATATTGTTTTTATTTTGAGGTTGTAATTCGTTCTGGGCATTAAAGAATTACTCTGGTATTAATAAAGTATTATCTTATTAATCCAGCCCTTTAGTACATTGCATAGACCTATGTTTTACAGGCTTTTAACCTTAAAATGTGCCTACTTGTTTGTTACAATATTTTATAAACCTATTTCACTATCATTTTTTTTTTATCTTTACCGTTTTCCTCATGAATTTGGAAAGCTATACCAGCTGTTTGGCTTCATAGAATAGACATTCAGATTCTGCTCGCCAACAGCAGATGGCAGTACTCCGTAACTCGCAGGCATAGTGACTAGAATACGTGCCACACGGCACAGCGAGACACGGAGTTCCGGCTGAGTGACGCTGTATCCGGATAATTAAGCAAATGTTGCACAGAATGGAGTTATATTTTAAATGAATTACTTGTAACTCCGGCGCTTATGTTGTTAGCTTATTCCCTCAGCTATTACAACCACCCCCCCTTAGCTCGTGGTCTCCGCACTAATCCACCGACACCATGCCAGCGGTCCTTCATTGTTAGGAGTCGAGCCATGTTCCCAGACAGCCTTCCTCGGTGTTGTGACTCGTTGCTTTCCACGGGAACCAAAGCTACAAGCTAGCATGCTAACTAGCCTGCTATCCTAGCCATTCTCTTCCTTTTATTTACCTATACCTTTTGTTTGTGTCGACATGTTGCATGGACCCTCTGTGGCATTCCATGCGGCAGGCATTTAAACGGACCAGCGGAGCGAGTGACAAAACATTCGCGGCTTCCGACCGTTTAACGCTTGCCGAAATAGCAGCTGTTTTGCTAGCCAGGGAACGAGATTTGGGTTTGAGTGAATTGGCTTAAAGGGACCTCCCGCTGTCTTTAAGGATATCGTTTGATTCAAGGATAAGTGGTTGTGAACAGCAGCCGTCTGCCACCATGGCGTCCTCCTCCGGCAACGACGACGACCTGACCATCCCCCGCGCGGCGATCAACAAGATGATCAAGGAGACTCTTCCGAACGTGCGCGTGGCCAACGACGCCAGGGAGCTGGTGGTGAACTGCTGCACAGAATTCATCCATCTGGTCTCCTCTGAGGCTAACGAGATATGCAACAAGTCTGAGAAGAAAACCATATCTCCCGAGCACGTGATCAACGGTCAGTTCACTTTCCCTTTCCGATTGGTGTGCACTGACTGCGTGGGGTTTAGTTGTGTTCTCAAGGGGACGTTTATTTTTCAGTCAGGTTCATAAAAGCATACGGAAACAAAAGTTAGAATGCAAGGAACAACAAACTGTTCAATAATGAACAACCCCACTCAACCACTCCACGCCCTGAAGGTGTACAAGAGACGCACCTTCAGTCAGACTGATTGCACCAATATGCAAAACTGAGAGATACAAGAAGTCTTGTATACCACCTGCTATAAGGTTTTACAATGCACAAAAATAGCTGAACCTTTTTAGTATTGTATTTTAACTTGTTAAGTATGGAAGCTATCTGAGGAAATGTGTGTGTTATGTCTGTCTTGAAGCTGCAATGGCACTGTAATTTCCTGTAAAGGATCTATCCGCATTCACTATAGAATCTTGAGGATGTGCTGGCACTCGGTGAATGTGCTGATGTAGCGTTATGGTTTTAATCCCTGGGTCATGTGTGTTTTGTCGCAGCTCTGGAGAGCCTGGGCTTTGGGTCGTACATCACCGAGGTGAAGGATGTCCTACAGGAGTGTAAATCCGTAGCTCTGAAGAGACGAAAGGCCAGCTCCCGACTCGAAAACCTTGGCATTCCGGAGGAAGAGCTGCTCAGGCAGCAACAGGAGCTGTTTGCCAAGGTGAGAACTATAGCACGCCATTTAGCTGATAAAACTCCAGATTAAACCACTCAAGGGGAGAACTATAGCACGCCATTTAACTGGTGAAACTCCAGATTAAACCGCTCAAGCTGAGAACTATAGCACGCCATTTAACTGGTGAAATTCCAGATTAAACCGCTCCAGAAGTCTTCTATCCTCTCGCGATCGGGTCTTCTGACATGGTTAGTTTTTATTAAAGAATGACAAACAAACCATGTAGTCGAAGAAAACACAAACAAATGAAAAGCTACGTACAAAATAACACGGAAACCTTGGTGACAAAAAAAACAAAAATTGTCAGCAAAGCAGTGAGAGCTGATAGCTGCTGCTGCTCCAGAAATTTTTAAATATCTCTGGATACAGCGCCACCTGCAGGGCAAATTATCAAATGCTCAGTGTCCCTATCTGAACAACTTTTCTGAATTTGGTTACTATGGAAAATTTCTTTAAACAGATACGGCAGTTAATAAGTAGTATGGTGATTTACTAAGGACACACAGTGGAGGTATTGATGGAGAACTTGTTCACAAAGTTTCATTTAATTTAAGTGAACAGAATTGTGCATTTTTTCATGCTTTAATGTTACTGTAGAGCCAGTTGTGGATGGTATTGTTTGAAATGTGACACACTTGTGTAATGTAGCTGTATGTACAACATTCCCAAACCTTTGAAGCGGCCCTCCAGTAGTGTAATGACAGTAGTATAAGAGCCAGCTTGCCCACTAATTAGGTCATGCTGGCAATAATTGTATGTCCCTTCTCGATTTACAGCATGGGAATATCAAGAGGGGGCATAGCAGGCTATTTAGACCCCCCCATCTCATTTACTTGTGGGGGGGGGGGGGGGGCAGAAATGTAAAGCAAAGCTATTGTGTATTTTTTTTCCTAAATGCCATTCATTTGCATTTTTACTTTCCTATTGTTTGTGAACCGTAGACTCCACAGTTTTGTTTAGGCTTAAAGCACAAGTGAACCAGCTGTCAGCTGGGACTCAAACACTATTTAAACCAAATGGGTTTTGTGCGGAGGGTTCCGGGAAGGAGGGGGGGGGGGGCGTGTTACAAACCAATGAATCTGTGTGACACTATTTATGTAAATTAGGAAAGTCTAACTCTTGCGGACGCAATTATCAATATCAACAATCCATCAAAAATTGTATAGGCCAAATCATTACCGATGGCCTCTAATGCTGTGTGTCTACGTGCATCAGTCGGTAGTGAAAGCAGGGTTCTGATTGGCTGCGTGTGTTCCCTGTCTCCAGGCGCGCCAGCAGCAGGCAGAGCTGGCCCAGCAGGAGTGGCTGCAGATGCAGCAGGCCGCCGAGCAGGCCCAAATGGCCGCCACCTCGGCCAGTGCTGGCCAGCAAGCCGGCTCCTCCCAGGACGAAGACGACGACGACGACATATGTTTATAATTTTTTCCCCCCCCAAGGGATGGTTGTGGAAGCGGTTACTCTTAACTACGGCCAATTCCCCCTCCCTCTTCTCCCTTTCAATTGGACGCACGGTGTAAACTGCCCAGCGACCTGAGGCGTGTAAATTAAATGAAGCGTAATGTCTGTCGGTTTGGCACGAGAAGGGCACGGCGGCATGGACACTTTGAACCAGCAGGGGGAGTACTAGCTGTGGAAGCGTGTTTTTTTGTTAGTTTCTTTTTTGCTTTTTGGAAGCAGTACCCGAACGAACTGCAATGTTTGGAAATAAAATGTTTATAAATTCATCTCAATTTTTCTCTTTTTTCCCCCCCTCCCCTACCCCCTCAAGTTGTTTATCTTGTGTTTTGTGTTGAAGTTATGTTGAGTAATGTGTGGAGATATAAAGATGAGTTGTGTGAGGACTGAGGGACATCGAGGACACTGCTCCTCCATATGGTAGGCCATCTTATCTGTCGTAAAAATGCCTCGCTTCACTTAAAAAAGCCTATATTCAGTGCTTTTACAGAATCTGATCCCACCTTTTTTTGGAAGTTTTTTTATTGTGAAAATATTTCATTTATCTCCTTATCTTTCACCAATGTATATCTTTTTTTTCAAGGAATCTTTGCTGGAGAACATGTTTTTTGGATCGTTGGTAAATAGTACATGTTGGATTTTTAGCAAATTTCAACAGTTAATGATTCATTTTGTTTTCCTATTTTTGACCTCAATATTGCTAGTTAGTTGTACATTTCTACAAGTTGTTCTACTTTTTGACTCATAGAACCAAAGACGGAAGACTTACCACCCTCTTTAATGCTTATGGTTTTTGTTGAGATTCCTGGTGGCTCATTGTAATGTACACTTTGTTATCGGTTAGCCGTTGTAAAAATGCTTTGATATCGGGCTAAATTTGTTACTACTTTGGGAAGTATCAAACACTTGAAATAACTGGTGAATTCTTAGTGTTAAAAATGAGTTCTTATACACATTCACTTGCCTACCATGTTGTATTCTTTAAGCAATAAAGAAATGTTTTATAGACAATTCCTTGTGTGATTTATAATACTTTTGAATATATTTATATCGCAACTTAGTTTGGACTTCCATTCATTTGCACTACGTTACCATGCAAATGGTCATGGGGAAAGGATGGCTCCGAGTTGGAAACCTGACTCAAACAAATAATTTGTTGCTAATTCGGTTGATTACATTTAATTTATTGTTGATGTAGTATGCTTAATGTAGGCCTACCTATATTGAGGAGGGGTCATCCTTAGTTTCATTCTGTATCTTAAAGCTGCTGGTTAATTTACACACAAACAACCTTGGCATGGCTTGCGGTTACGGTCAGACATGAACAACTGCTGGGAGATGACAGGTCACATTCAGGATGATCGTGCTTACATTGTACATCACCTTCAACAGACTCAACAACATTGTCAAGATTTGGGCCTTTTGGCATTCTGTGTAAATGTTGCTTTTATCACTATGACCACGCACATAAACCAGCTTATTACTGGAAGCCTATTACATTTGTGACGTAAGAATGATTTATGACACTGACAAAATTCAAGTTAACTGTCGTTTCTAACCGACAGGGGGCGACCCTGGACTGCCACCAAGCTCAAGAAATCAGTTCCAAAGCCTCCACCCCTGCTGCCAATACCCTCGCAAAGTAGGAATGAAAGGTTAATTTACTGCGGTCACCGTTCATTTAAAGGGAAATTATTTACAATTGTTGCCGCTAAAAAAAACTGGAAATGGCGGGTTAAAATACATTTCAGACAACATCATTTCACGTTTAACGTCAAGCCGGTTGAATGAAACTTTACTAATTCACTTCAAAAGGTTCTGCTAGTGTCGAAGCCCAAGGTAAGCGACACGTCTGTCCGATTAATCGAATGATTGGTTTGATGCATTAATGAGTAAACCGCGGGGGATATGTTTGCACAGGGTATGCCCAAGGCTACTCAGGAATCTTTTTGTTATCAACGATGCTGTTTTAACTATTATAAAGGCTACATTATTCAGGCAAGTAGACGTATTGAAATGTGGTCATGGTCACATTGACGAATATCCTACTGAAGACTATTGGTATGTCGGGATGGAAAACTATCGGCCAATTTTATTCCCAGGAAAAGTTTGTTCCTACCCCTTGAGTGTGATGTTTTCTTTTGGTAAATTGCTTTGTGATACCAGACATTTGATTATCTGATTAAACACAGTGGGACAAGATCTAGCCCACTATGAAACATGCAATTAGTTCAGCAAATAGTAGCTATAGCGAATAGTTTGAATAAGCAAAAAGGCATAGGCCTACAAAAGCGCGTGAGTGTGTGTGTGTATGATTATTATGACCAATGGCAGCCCCGTTAATGGCACTGACGTAGGTGAGATTCCACGTTACCATAGAAATAGTAGATGTCTGTCTCGCAACCTCTCGGGCTGGGCTTGAGAGGTTGCTGGGAGCTGTAATGTTCAGTGACAAAGCTCTCCTGACTAATTTCTCTCCGTATTTCTCTATTCTACCAACACATTCCTGGACAAACACACACGCAGACTGATTTCCACCGGGGACGTACGCGCCGCGGAACGGCTGCGAACGAACTCTGCCCTGCGTCCATGTCCACCGGGCGGGTAACGGCAGCGTAGAGCTGCCTTGAGAGCCAGCCGTATTCACGAGATCACGCGATAATCCTAAACCTAACGCGCTCACCTTCCACTCCCAAAACTACTGCAATTAAATGTCAGGCTTTGTCCTTTCTGACATTGTCCTTATAAAAAGGATGATTTATTTCATAAATTATTTTATGTTGCTCCACTTCGCCAATCAGTCTCTCGCCGTCGATGTTGCCGACCCTCTGAGACCCTTTGATTGATTGACTGCTGACCTGGTGCCACCGGTCATGACGTAATAATGTTGATGTGAAGTTGTGATAGTACATGAGCTGAGTATTGTGTTTTATTTTGAAAATTGACCGGATGCTCTATGGCTTTTACTTTTCCTTTCCTGCCCGGCTCGATCTGCTCTGTTAAAATTGACGCGGTTCAGCAACGGCTCGCGTCAAAAATAGAAGTGCTACACTTGTCCTAACGGTTGGATAGAGCAATTTTGGGTTGACCCCCACACACCCCTTCCCCGCTCCCAGTTCTTGCTTCTCGTCTCAGATTACATGGTGGGCACCTCCGGATAATGTCCTCACGTAACGCCCTATGGGGTCGGGGATGTTTGGCTTCCAGGTTACTGGTTGGATCCCCATGTCTACCTGTAGCTGTAGGCATCCTAACCTCGAACATGCTCATCGATGATCACGTAGCTCTATTCACTGGAAATCAGTTTGGATAACGTTTTTTGTAGTTGATATAACAAAATACTGATAGGAGGGAATACAACATCGTTCAGGATGTCAGAGAGAGAGAGAGAGAGAGAGAGAGAGAGAGAGAGAGAGAGAGAGAGAGAGAGAGAGAGAGAGAGAGAGAGAGAGAGAGAGAGAGAGAGAGAGAGAGAGAGAGAGAGGGAGGGAGGAGAGGAGGGAGGGAGAGAGGGAGGGAGAGGGAGGGAGGGGGAGAGAGGGAGAGAGAGAGAGAGAGAGAGAGAGAGAGAGAGAGAGAAGAGAGGAGGGAGGAGAGAGGGAGGGAGGGAGGAGGGAGGGGAGGGAGGGAGGAGGGAGAGAGAGAGAGAGAGAGAGAGAGAGAGGAGAGAGAGAGAGAGGAGAGAGAGAGAGAGAGAGAGAGAGAGAGAGAGAGAGAGAGAGAGAGAGAGAGAGAGAGAGAGAGAGAGAGCGCCGTAACGAAGTCACGGCAAACATCACGCCACTAAGGCTAAGACCTAAGGGGTTACCTTAGCAACAGGGACACAAAGTGGCCCATAAAAGGTTTTGGGTTTAATTATTTCACAATAAAAGAACATGGTTGTAACTGTAAGCGAAGCTCTGTTGCCTGGGTAGGCATGTATACGTGGAGCTATATGATGCAGAGCCGTTCTCAGTGGTTGGTGTCATAATATTATGAACCGCAGATTTGGTGGAAAAATGGAAGGATTATTTTTTTTTTTATCGTCGCTTGTGATATTTTTAGCTACCCAGGTCTGCATTGTTCGTTGAAACCGACCAGACCTTCCACAGTTTAAGATGAATGCAGACAAAGGATAAACTGACGTTTACGGATCCAATTCTGACGTCTGCCCACCTCACAATCACCCTTTATGCATTTGTTGGATCTGTGAGTAAACTGGTTTGGTGCTTTTCCCCATGATGCACTGCCCTGCCCCATGGGACATGCATGAAAGAAAGACCTGCATTCTGTTCCTTGTGACGCTTGCTTTAGTTCAGCATGGACAAACAAAGACATGGTGTTGTCAGACGTTGAGAACAATCTCCCAGACTTTTCCCTCAGGGAGTTTAAATTTGAAAAAAACTATGCAAAAATGTTTTAGACCCCGAGCCACTGGATTAATAAGGGCAGACATTCAACTGGTTCAGCAGGAATGTGATGAGGAATGCCCGCCGTCCTGCGCACCGGCTGACTGCTTATGACAGCAAGACCTAGCTCTGCCCTTCCATGGTCATAAAAAGCTCATGTAACGAACCCTGAAGAGTTGCAGAAGACTAAAAACATTTTTTGGTCTTTGGACTCAAACCGATGCAATCAGTGTTTTTGTTTTTTTTTCCTGCGGGACCAAAACATAAATTTCTAGAAGAAAGCGTGACCCTTATTTAGACACAGTTGTTGGATTGAGTTTGAATTTTAATAACGTATAAGTTATAAACTGAAGCTTTAATGTAGTAGTGACTTAAACCAGAATGAACGTTAAATCTTCCCTAACAAGGGTAATGCCCTTTAAATTAACTTGCTTGTGTATCATGTAACCGAAAAGACACAATGACGAGGTTATCGAGTGACAAGCGACAAACACGTCGGTCTTTGACGTATTATTCATCAGACCCGTTAACGTTATTCATAAAAGATTATTTCGTTCCTTTCACATAGCTAAGCATTCTGTTGCTGCCCCCTGCTGGCATCTGTGATATATTATTTAAATCGGGGACTCCTCTAAATTCTTAATCCTGGCCAAAATTTCCAGTACTTCTTGGATGCTGTCATTGATAATTAGGTGCGAACACTTTATATCTAATTAGCTATTAGCCTATAGGCCTATAAATATAAGTACACTCGTTTAAAAGTTCAAAAAAAAGCAAAAAAAAGCACAATTGATTATTCCACATCATAATCATTTTACTTTTTTTATTGACTTTCAAGTATTCGTAATAATTATTTAAAAGCGCATTATCCTTCTTTGATCTTACAGAGGTTCTTTACTGATTGTGCTCAGAATACTGTCGTTTGCAATAACCATCTATCATCACACGATGGCAGCATTGTACAGCCTCCCAACCTCACATGTTCAGCTATCTATCATTTACATTGGTTGCATTCTCTCCATTGCTGCATTTAAATCATTGCTATTTAGC
>OLKM01000008.1:372408-394274 GCA_900291075.1 Melanogrammus aeglefinus
ATGCTGCACGCATTGCTCATCCCCGGCTCACACCGTCTGCAGAAAGCCCTGCTGCACTTTGAGGTGTATTGTTTGTTGTTACTGTGCGTCTGTGTGTGTCCCTCTCCCTCCCTCGGCGACCGCTGGAGGGGAGGAAACTGTCTCTTTGCGTCTGCACGGTCTGGCTCCACAGATAGCATCAAGCTGGGGCTGCTAACTGCTCATGAGGGTGTAGTTAAACTTGGTAAATTAAAAAGCTGAGCAAAGCCTGCAGGGTCCTGGCTCCCATGGAAACGCCACCACCCCCAAAACGCCTCTGTCTCCGTTCGGGCTCCACACTGATAGCACAGTCTGCATTGTCCCCATGCCGCTGGAGCTGACCCTTAAACCAGGCGAGCTAATTGTGGACACGAGCCCCGGTCAGGCTGGGCCAGCGCTGGGGGGGTGGGGGGGGGGGATGGTTGGGGGGTCGTGGCCGTATTGTTGTGGCGTTAGCTGAACAATGGAGCCGTTAACTGCAGCAGCGCAGGACGTTAGCACCAGGCTGATAAGGAGTCATTCAGGCTACGGTGTTGAGCGTCTCTGTCTGGCCGTTGGCCTGGTTCAGCTCGGCTTTTATCTGATCCAAACAGGGTTGCAGCCACATATTTCCCGCAGTACATTTTGTTCTGAATATTTGTTCAGTTTTTGTGTGTTCAGAAAATACTTTTGACAAAAGTGAACTCCAGTGATTTTTTTTCATATTGGCCTGCATTAGTGGTTACTTTGACAGACTATTTTAATTTGAGTCAGACAAACATCACATATAGCCACAATTGCACAAATAGCGGCAACACTCTTCAAAGTACGCCAGTATCCACCCTTTCTCATAGCTTTGGATAAAACATGATCTGGGACTGTTTGCCAGTCACAAAGCCAGTACCACCCACGTTTGGTATTTGGACTTCCCCGTTGTGGACGAGACATTCCTTGCATTATAACACAACGGCAGCAACATAACCACAATTACACACGTGAATTTCTCTACCCTCTCTCATGTCTGTTGAGGGTTTGGTTGATTATTGTGACAGTAGATTAGCGGATCTTAAACCTTTTCATCCCAGACCTTGAAGATCATTTCAGTTGACCTTAATGCATTCATGGAATGCTCTAAGGCTAAGCACTGCGGAATCGGTGATCCTGTTCCTGTGTGATGTCAGGTCGCGGTCCAACTCCGACTCCACCACATGGTTTGAGAAACGCTGCAGTAGAGCAACTGAACACACACTGTGCCTCTCTGTTTCTCTTTAAGTTCGGACTCCAGGGGCCTCACCTTACTGCAGGGGCCCACCTGTGAGATCCCTGGGAGCAAGTTCAAAAAAGCACAAGACGAAAATACAGTGGTAGGAATGCAGTTTTGCTATGAATGCACGTGTTGATGTGAATGTTTTGGCGGTGAGTTTTGAGTTTGGTGTGTGTGTATGTGTGTGTGTGTTTGTGTGTGTGTGCGTGCGTGCTTGCGTGTGTGTCTGTGTGTGTGTGCGTGTGTGTGTGTGTTTGTGTGTGTGTGTGTGTGTGTGTGTGTGTGTGTGTGTGTGTGTGTGTGTGTGTGTGTGTGTGTGTGTGTGTGTGTGTGTGTGTGTGTGTGTGTGTGTGTGTGTGTGTGTGTATGTTTGCGTGTATGCGTGCGTGCGTGTGTGTTGGGGCGTGCCACCTCAAGGCCACAGCAGGAGCTGTGATGTGGGCCAGGGACGAGCACACAAAGGTATTCCAGGAATGCTCTCGTCACCGCCGAGAATACCAAAGTCCGACGTCGGTAATCTCTCACGTGTGGCGTGCTATTCTTCCCTGATCCCTGTTTCCGTGAGCTCCTTTGGACTTAACACCAAAAAATCTGGATTGGAGTTTATTTGTTAACCCAGAGGGAGAATGGAAATCCTGGGGGTGGACTTTTAATTTCCAGACGTTGCTATTCACTATGAAGTCTTTTAGCAGAGTCTTAAATCCAAAGGGACTTACTTTTTTTTTTAGACGCACAGCAATACGGTCAGGGCAATTTGCTAGCAGCGAGAGTGTGCAGATTTCAGGGCTCGAACCCAGTGCCTTTCAGCTAGGAGTCAAACACACCCACGACTACTGTCCTGCCTTTGTTATCACAATGCTGCGCCTGTTTAACCTGTGAAAATCTTTTACATCTTGTCAGATATTAGCCTCTTCTAGACAGTGGGAAGCATTGTTGGTTCATATTGTTAACATAGCGAACATACCTACCCCCCTGCCGGTGACAACCAGTGCATTTGTGAGGGGAATTCTGCAGTTGAATCGAGCCAATGAGCCTTCAAGCAACATGAATAGAAACGCCCATTTTAGTCCATTTTATTAGTGTTGTATTTGTGGTGCTTTCCTTGATTGTATCATGTCTGTACACATCATAAGGATGCATGGGTGGTCCATACTTGCTATCACAGCTAAATGAACCTCCATATTTCCATATTGTGGATGCAGGGGTGTGGACCAACTGAACACTACCCCATCATTACTCATAGCGTTAGCAGAGCCGACCGGTCTGAATCTAAATCAGTCGCTACAAACAGCTGGTCTCTCCCAGTGGTGAGGGTGGGAGCGGAGCGCGGCAGCGTTGAGCCGTGGCGGTTATTCTGACTCAGCTCAGTACCCTTTTCACTGGTACAGAAACTACGCCGACAAACACTCTCCTGTAAAGGGCACACAAATGCACAGTGAAAGACATGCAGGGGCCCACCTGTCAAGGACACCTAGCAGTGCTTTTGTGTGTGTGCCTGTTTGTCTGTGTCTGTGTATGAGTCAGTGAGAGTTAGAGAGACATAGAGAGAGAGTGTGTTTTTGAGAGAAAACAAGAGTGTGAGTATCTGTTTGTGTGTGTGTGTGTGTGTGTGCGCATGTGTCTGACTGTCTGTGTTTGTGCATGAGTGAGAGTTAGAGAGACAGAGAGAGAATGTGTGTGAGAGAAAACGAGACTGTGTGTGAGAGGAAATGAGACATTCTGTGTACCAGTGTGTGTGTGTGTGTGTGTGTGTGTGTGTGTGTGTGTGTGTGTGTGTGTGTGTGTGTGTGTGTGTGTGTGTGTGTGCGTGCGCGCCGGCCCGTGTGCATGCATTAGTGCACGAGTGTGTGTGTGTGTGCATGCAAGCATGTGCGTCCTCAGTACACTCATCTCTTGTTTCAGTGTGATGTCACCACGAGGCACGCTGAGCAGGCGAGAGAAAAGGCCAAGTCCTCCTTCTCTCTCTTCCAGCCGGCTGCACCCAAAAGTAGTCCCTCCCGAGCCCACCAGAGCGGTCTCGCCGCTGGCGTCACACGGGGACCCCCGCCAACGTCACGCAGGGCAGGGATCACGTTTCCGCTGACGCAGCGGGGAAGGTCGGGCGCTCCGGTGCGTCTCTCTGCGTCTGGTGTGTGGTCTGGCGTGGGACGTCCTCTGGAAGCCCACACTAGAGTGGCCGGTGAGCAGTCACTCTAGTGTGGGCCACAGCTTCTCTGGGGTCACAGCTGTGGAGACGGAGAAGCTGTTGGTCAGCAACGCACTGAGGCAGATGATGGGAACAATGAGATCTGCAGCATGACAGAAACAATGCATGGGTGGTTTATAGTCCCCAGTGTGGACACCAGGGTTTGTGTCAGAGGGTTTCGACAGTATTTCCTTAACAACAACCAAAACAACTATGCTTAAGAATCACATATGACTAATACTAACTATGACTAATGCTGACTGATGTAATGGATGTTCACAACATGTTTATTTTCATGCTTCATTTAGTTATTTATATTTATTTTCATGGTCATAATACAAAACATTGCCCGTTCTACTTCATTCGGCCCAGTTCTATTTTTAGCCGTCTTTGTGTTACAGCAGACGTCCGTAGCTCTCTGCCTTGCTATTTTTAACTCGGCCGCACCATATTTAATCATTTATACTTCAGAGCATGTCTGGTGATCCATGCTTCCTGCGGAGGAAGAGGAAGGGAGGGGGAGGGGGGGGGCAGGGGGGGGATGCAGCCTTTGTTCCTCTTAACTTCTCCTTCCCTCTACCCTCCTCTCCTTTCTTTTCTTCTCCTCTCTACTCTACTCTTTCCCTCCTCCCCTTCTCTCTGCTTATCTCTCTTCCTCTTTATTTCTACTCATCTCTAATCCTCTCTACTGTCCCTCTTCTCCTTCTATCTCCTTCTACCTCCTCCTCCTCTCTGGCTCTCTCCTCACCTCTGTTCTTTTCCTCCTCTCATTCTCTGTACTCTCTTCTCTTCCTCTTTACTCCTCCTCTCTGATTTGCTCCCCTCTCCTCCTCCTCTCCTTTTTCTTCCTCTCTCTTTAAGGGGTTTTCGAAGCCCCCACTGTTACCGGTAACAACGGCTGGCAAGTGGTAGACATGACTCACTACACGCTAGTCTGCACAGAATAGCACAGCGAAGCGTAAGGCCTCGTTGAGTATTCGTGGGATTCTTTCCAGCTTCCTTTGCTCCTCCAAAGCCTGTTTTTTGAACAAAGGCTAAATGCTGACCATGTTTTTCTTCTATTCTTGGCCCATATTTGAATCCATATGGACCGGTGCTTTCTCATGAAGCATTGCTCTACTTTCCAGATACTTAGCTTGATATTAACCTAACCAAACCAAACCAACGTTTATAAAAAAGTGACAATCTTGAAGTTCTCCAAATTTTCTCCCATTTAAATTTCGATGAATGTCAGTTCAGTCACTATCTATCGCCAAAAGAGATGAAACAATGATTGACCTATTGCCCACTGATGCTAGCTCTTGCATTAGGCAGTGTTTTGAATGTTATAAAATGGGTGTCGGCGGCCACATTCCCGTCATGCATTGAAGTCACAAGCATCTCAGTTGGTGACGCCAGAGAGGCCACAGTGGAGCTCCTGCAACAGACTTGCTATTCTACGAACGTGTATGTAGTGGCGTACTGTTTTCTTTCAAAGTAAGTGCCGCCAAAAAGAACAAAACTGAAAGCCACTCTAACCATATCTCACCACACATACCTAACTTAACCATCTCTAACCTAATACCTAACATAACTATCTCTAAATGATACCTAAACTGAACCATCTCTACTGAGATCATCTACTACTACTTGACTCTCTCAAACACTGATGACACCGTGTATTTGCACTATATCCAATACTGTGAACTGTATTCTTTACTCAAATGGCCTTCTGCTGTATGCGAACATTGCACATGCTAAACAGCACCTTATATTTAACTGTTTTTGTTTAACTAAATTCTGCTCTTTGTACAGATATATATATTTTTAATAGTTTGTTTATTTATCTACTTTATTTTGAGTTTATTTTATTTTATTTTGTGTGAAGGGAACTTGCAAATTAAGAATTTCATTGCCCAGTGCAAACTATGTTTCCATTGTGTATATGACAATAAACAATCTTGATCTTGTATCTTGTATTCTACTAAGTACCTTAAGGCTCCATCTCTAACCTAATTCTTCAACCCAGCCCTATAATGTTACCAGAATGACTTGTGAAACAAAAATTTGGTAAATGATTGGGACATCACTTTTATTTTTGTCATTTTCCCATGAAATGGTTTTAGGGAAGTAGCAAAATTGTTGCTGGTAAATATTATTTTCGCACTCATTACAACATTCATAAAGTAGATCTTCGCTGCAATGTTACAGTAGCATTTCATTTACATTTTGTTTTTCTAAGTCCTCTGCAAAGGGGTCCCTGAGCAGTGGCCAACCCTAACTTCTCCCGACATGTTAACTTAACAGTGATGATAGTAGTGTATGCATAAATGCAATCACACCCACACTAAGCCAGAGCTCCCTACAGTATTTTCTTGAGAAAGGTTTTCTGTCTACCATAGCATTTCCTAAACGGTTTTCCTAAATATTGTCAGGCCATCCAAACTGAAACTACGGAAATGTATTATTTCTGATCACATCACAATTAAAAAAATATCTTTTTTTTGCCCAAATTCCTTTTGCCCAAAAAAACCCTGTATGAGTTGACCCAAACGGTGGGCATAGTCTCGGTACAGGTTAACTCATCCATCTGCCCCACCCTGCAGCGCTGAAGGCAGTGTCTGACGCGGCGCGACCATGCCCAACGTTCAGGTGCCGAGTTCCAGCGGCCTGGCCCAGGCCCGCCGCAGCGTCCAGCAGCTCAGGCAGGAGGCCTGCATGGAGAGGATCAAGGTACACCTGGGTTTACACGCAGCAAACCTTTTATTGGTATTTATTTCATTTACCATCACTCTGACTAAGTATTTTTATTTACTTTTTATTGCACTTTAAGGTGATTTTGAGTGTCCTGGTACCAAACAAATAAAATTTATTATTTATGTTGGGCTTTCTTTCTTTTATCTCTTGTGTTTTTTTTTTATTGTTTTCCTGGTTTAGTAGGCCTGGAGTCCAAGTATTTCATGATCGTTTGTTCTTTAATATGCACATGCTAAATCCACTTGAAACTATCTGTACTTTATTCTTTTTGCACTTTGCTCTTAGCCTTTGTGCAACCAAGGTGTATCACGCTCTTGTTTTCACTTTCAAAGATCATTATCTGTCAATCTTTTACTATTTATTTGGGATGATGCTTCTCTCCAAGGGGGGGACTCACAGTGGATACCGTAGCTCCATGTGAGCGGGCAGAGGTTAGTGCACCTTGCCCAAGAATGACTACAGGTGGAATTGCTGACATTGGGATTTGATTCCAGAACCTTTTGGATGGGCATGGATTGGCAATTATGAATTATGAATATAGAGTTGTATGTCTTAACAGTGCTTTGTGAATATGGCTATATGAACATATCTGTTCAACCTATCCCCCCCCCCCCCCTCCCTGCCCAGGTGTCCAAGGCGTCTTCAGACCTCATGCACTTCTGCCGGGAGCAGGCCAAGTACGACCCCCTGCTCAATGGCATCCCTGCCTCTGAAAACCCCTTCAAGGAGAAGAAGCCCTGCGCCATTTTGTAGCTGCCCCCCCCCCCCACACACACACTTTCGGCCTTTTCTTATTCTTCTTATGCTTTTTTCCCCCCCATTATTCTGTTCCGAAAATCAAGACTCAAACTGAAACTCATGAGTGAAACTGTACCATAGAAACCTTTACCGTAGAAACCTTTAGCTGTAATCCACGCACACCAAAGAACACCCTGCCACTGTACTTCAGCTAGCATGTAGCATCAGATGTAACAGCTAGCAAATGTAGTATGAGATATAAAGCTAGCAGATATGGCATCAGATATAATTCGAGCAGATATAGCCTGAGATATAAAGCTAGCAGATATATCATCAGATAAAACGGCTCACAGATATAGCATATAACAAGTTGGCCGATAGATAGATAAAGAATTCACTACAGTATGAGGTATAATATTAGGTATTGTGCCATTATAAATAACATTAGATATTACTCCAATGGTAAAGATGCAATGTATGACCTTTTAATGCAGAGAAGGAACCTATTTTCTCCAGGTACATTTATTGGATTTATAGGAATTAATGAAGGCCTTCACCAATAGGTCATAATGAAATGTTATTCAAAGCTTCAGACTTTTTTTTTTTACATCAATGTAATGGCTTCCTGCCTTTCTGGACTTCGTATGCCATAGAAACGACTGCAAGATGATGGTTTTTCACTTGACACTCCTCACACTTCTGGTAAGGTATAGATGTTTGTGGCAAATGTATTAGTGTAGATTTGCCCCTTTAAATGAGGTAAATCTTAAATGTATTTAAATATGCTGTAGACTCATATATCTCACCGTGTGTCGGTTTCCATATTTGTTATCATGTTATTATCAGTTAGTCTTAAAAGCTGTTGGAACTTACATAAACATGACTGACACCAGCTTGTACCAAAACATTCTGTGTTTACAGTTGCCATGGGGATTTTCCTTTTCATAATATTATTTTCCCGCAAACAATCCATCTGAGAGAGCTGAGACGTATTAATGCGTGTACCAGGGTGACTATTGACATTCGTCACATGTTTAATTACACATAACTAAGACCAGGTCGTTTAAAATCTTTCTAGGTGGAGATGCAATAATGCTAGGACACACATTGAATGAATAGGTGTATTTACATGCACTCACATAAGTTTTAGCTAATCATTGATTTGTCTGAATTGTGTTTGTGTGTGTGAAAGCCTGCGTGTGTGTGTCTATGAGACCGTTGTCAACAATTATGGCGGAATTTATCCAACAAATAAAACATGTAAGAACCTGACCAATGTGTTAATCGATTTAAATAAAAGTATTTCCAAACGATGTACATCACTAGTCCATGTATTCATTGAACCAGCAGTACTTATTCATACAAAAGTACAAAGTCCTTCCAAATACAACCAATGATCCTTGAAACAACAAAGAGACAGGGGTGTTTTCATGATCATCCGGTTCTTAGTACGTATTCTGAGAAAGTCCATTCTCTTAATAACTGCACCCTCGAGTCAACTTGGATCTGGATCTGACGTAGCAGCTACGTCAACACGAACGCGCCAGTGACTCATGCGTCTGTTTACCTGCAGCGGTTCCACGCTCATATTTCCTTTGTTGTTTTCGAAACCTGTCTATGCTTGGCCTTAATGTATACTTATGATGGAATATTTATCCCCTGCTGCATTGATTGTTCTCAGGGCTTGGCCTAGAGGTTAAGTTGAGGTTTTGGATGAAGGTGTCTGCAAAAATGTATCAAGGAGGAATAATCTTTTACTTGCACGTAATGCTTCACCCATTTGTTTTTTGATCTTTAAATATGACATTTTAACAGTTAACAAGAACTTCAACAAAGAACACCGTGCCCTGCCGGGCACACGATCAATCACGCACAATCACACGGGCACACTCACATGCAAACACCACGCGCATGCAAATAGTCAATCACAACCACACACACACAAACATGCACGCACACAAGCAAACAGTCAATCACACACACTTATACAAACACGGACGAATGCACACACGGACACACACACACACACACACACACACACACACACACACACACACACACACACACACACACACACACACACACACACACACACACAACACACACACACACACACACACCACACACACACACACACACACACACACACACACACACACACACACACACTGGGGTTTGGGTGTGCATGCGTTCCTCTCCATAATAACATGTTATGTGACATGGACCACGCCCCCCCTGGGCAGAGCCAGGGCTGTTATGCAACCCAGCAGCTGGGGGCCCTCCTCTCTCCCATCACCCAGGTGTGAGGTTACACCCCAGAACCAGGTCAGGTCTCTTCTGTTGGCCCACATTAACATAATCCTCTCTGCCATCAAACCATGACAGTTGGCTGGAGGTGTTGTGGGGGGGTGCTCATGTTACCCTGTTATCTTAGAGGAGCAACAAGAACTAGCTTAATGTCTTCAGAGGACAGCTTCTGTTTACCAATGTGTTTAACTACAAAGGGCTGTGTGAGGTGTATGAATGTATATTTTCATTGTTGTTTTGGTGCACACGATAGTGTAGTGGTTAGGGTGATTGACTGCCAGCTGAAAGGTTTTGGGTTTGAATCCCAAGGCCGGCAGGCTCTCTGTATGCATCAGAGAGCAAGATGCCCCCTAACCCTGACCTGCTCATAAATGACATTCATCTAAAAGAAAGTTTTTTAGAGTAAAAAGTAATTGTCTAAAATGTCCTTATGGAGAATTATGGAAGACACGTTTATCCGGAACATCCGAAGCAAGAGCATTCTCAGCATGGCCTCGCAGTGAATTCAGTGGAATTCAACTTGCATTTATTTCCTTGAAATAACATGGAACTGTTTTTCACTGCTCTGCTTCCAGTAACTCAGCTTACTTTGCACAGCAGGGTGCTCGACAAAGACGTCCCAGCCCGGCTTTCTAGAGATTAAATCCTGCTTTCTAAAGATTCCATGCTGCTCTCTATATAACTGAGGTTGGCAAACAGTTCTGACCACAGACAAAACTCGTCCAGTCAGTTTTTCACTGTTTATTGAACGATAATATAATATTTGCTGGTCCCAATCTCCGTCGGCCAATCAGTGCAGGCCAGCCGTGACCTTGGCACACCTGAGTGTTGCAAAAAAAAAAAAAACTTTCCCTTGTTTGACGTATCTCTTCCTGGACGCAGCAGCGCAAAATCTGCTGACATCGGTTCAATGGAACTATGTGGCTGACTCGTGCACGAGTCAGCCACATAGTGACGTCACTTCTGCCTTCCCGTCCCCGTCCCCCCCACCTTCCTCCACTACCCCTCGCCTTCAACATCGTGTTTCCACTCAAGTCCTTTCTCTGCACATTTTCTGGTCCCAACAGTCATGGACCTTATGAGCAAGTGTTACCGGACAATTGGACGCTGCACCTTTTTTTTTTTTCCCATCGCCTCCTTCTCCCTCCCCCTACTCCTCCACCGTTCCCGTAGTGCTCCTCCCTTTCCCTTTCTCCTCCACCCTCCCCCGTCCTCCCCCTCCCTCTCGATATCCTGTTTGCACACCCCCCCCCCCCCCCTCCTCCACCTCCTCCCTACGCCTTAACCTTAACGTATCTCACCTTTGAACGGCAGTTGTGCCTTTTGTTTTATCTCAACGTGCAATTGCAGAATCATTCAAGCATGATCTCTCGTTTCTCGTGATGTACGGTAGATCTGGTTGCAATCGGCCTGTGGGGGGATGTGCTGTTTAATCATCTGCTTGGCTGATGGATGAATTGCTCAGTGTGTGTGTGGTGGGTTTGTTGAAGCCTCTGGGGACCTGTCTGTGGGGATGCTCTCCTGGGATTCATCCCAGGGCTCTGGTTCCCTGCTCTCTCCTCCAGGAACCTGCAGGGCTGGCTAATTGGAGACCCTAAACTTCCCACGTAGGTGCGAATGATTGTGTGTGTATGCGTGTGTGTGTGTGTGTGTGTGTGTGTGTGTGTGTGTGTGTGTGTGTGTGTGTGTGTGTGTGTGTGTGTGTGTGTGTGTGTGTGTGTGTGTGTGTGTGCGTGTGTGTGTGTGTGTGTGTCTGCGTCTGCGAGACCCTGTAATGGTGGTTTCACCACTGGTGTAACGGGTTCCCCTTTCACTGCCCCTCCCTGCCTCTAGCCCATTGTCAGCTATAGTAGGGTACTACACACCACCAACAACCCCCCCCCCCCTCCACACAACCACCACCACCACCGATACTACTCCCCCGCCATCCCTCTCCCAACCCTTCGACCCTGGCCAGGAATAAGGGGCTAAAAAGAGGAATGCCGGATAGTGTAGTCCAGCTCTTTCTGCAGCGCTGGCTAACCATGGTCCAGGCGTGCGTTCATTGTTCTATGACCTTTCTGTAAGAGGCTTTGCCTCTGGGAAACCTGAGAAAAATCCCCCCCTTTTCCACAGCGTATTTTAGGCTCAGCTGCGAGGTCGACCTGCTATTTTTGAGAGTATGCCAACACTCAGACTCGCTGACGCAGGAAAAAAAAACTATTTTTGGTAAGAGTTAGTAAATTAAAGGGTGGAAAGACGCTTTGTCTTTTTAACATTAGAATATCAGGCCTCCGGTTTTTGCTTGGACCTTAAATGAACCCAACAAGACTCCAACCCAACAAAACCAAAAGAACTTAGCATCCAAGACAGCTGTTGGTGGTTTGTATGAATTGTGTAGGTCACTCAATTAGGCCAGAGTCTTAAGGCTAGAAATTATCCAGAATTCAAAAAAAATAAGGATACCAGTTATAGTATTAGATAACCATCTGATAATCATCGACACAAGCAAGATAAAAACAAAGCAAATCAAAACTTCACTTTAAGAACATTTTATTACATTTCTATATTATTATGGACAGGCTGGTCAGACTACTGTGCAAAATAAATACAGTTTATCCAATAAATTATTATTTAAAAGGAGATCAATGAGATGCATGGCTCCTTCTACAGCGTGTTAAGACTTGTTTTTTAAATGATCAAAATGTCTGCTGGTCACATGAAGAAAACATTAAATTAACGTTTTTTAAGGCATCTGTTAAAAGTTGGTTAAGTGTCCTTAGTGTTTAACTGGAACATTCCAGGCTGGTTCTTGGAGTCTATCAAGTTCAGCAGCTCTCTCTCTGTCCCTGTCTATGTCTCTTCTCCCTCTTTGTCTCTCCCGCTCTCTCCCGCCACCTCTCGCTGTCTGCATTCCTTGAGTGTCCTCCCACGTGCGTCGTGCCAGATCACATGCTCCGGTATCCCGCAAAGACATGTGTTCCCGGTAAATGCACAGTCATGCTTGCCAGATCCTGTGACTCCTTGTAAGCGCTGAGTCATCCTTCTTGGCGTGGTATCTCCGCGCTGACCCGGCGCTTTTATATTTTCCTTATTCTTTATCTCTTCCTTCGTTGGTATTCCATCCTCCTGTCGCTCCTCCTCCCACCGCTATTCCTCATTGCCCTGGAACACCGATTGCTTGAGTATTCCCGGAGACGGAAAACGGATAACTGAGAGCTGTGACCGTTAGCGGAGGTCTAATGTAGTTTGTGTTTCGTTTCCTTCCTCCGAGGCACACTGTTTTTTGCGTGCGCACGTACATGGTGTCGTGCTGCCCTGTGTGTGCGTCGTGGTCATCGGTCGGGCAGGTTGATGACAGGAAGCCACTGGTCCAGACACCGGCAGTCTTTGCAGAACGTGTTGACCTTTCCCAACGCAGGGTCCTTCCATAAAGTGGAGGGGGGATTCTGTGGAGAGCCAAACAAAGACATTTAGATACGTGACATCACAGATAAGAGTGATTACATTGACAAACTCAATGACATGACCTTGTCAACCGAAACCGAGAGAGGGTGCTGGAATTCTGCCTTACAGGAAGTAGGCAGACTAAGTCCTTCTGAGAAGAGGAGGGTGGAGCATGCATCACATGCCCCATGCCATGCATGCATTCTGCATGGAGCAAGCATTGTCTTTGATGAAACTACAAACATGAACTACAACATGGATCAGGCCCCCCTAGCATACCCCCTTGGGTGGCAAAAACTGACTGCATTAAAAAGATTGCTACAACCATTTTCCACCCCCAAAAAAGGACTTAGAGCACCAAAAAAATAAAATGGAAAAAGAATAGATGTTGACTAATATCCGTGACGGGAAACCATCGTGCGTGTATTATACGAACAGTAGATCTGTAGGTGTTCCCCTGACTCACCGTTACTAAAACACAGTGCAGGTCTTCGGGCTCTCCACCCGGCTGGCTCTCCCCCAGGATCTCGGCAAGGCGCCGCATGTTGCTCACTCGCACGATGTTGATGTCGTTTTCGCAGCAGAAGGCCTGGATGAGCGTGAAGTGGATCTGCAAGGCAACGTCTCCCGCGTGCTCCTCGTCCGTCGCAAGCAGACACAGGACCACGTTGTCTGGGTCCCTGTTAAAGCAGCGTGCCGACACGCACATAGTCAGTAAAACACGTCTCGCCTTAGTGCGTCACCGAGGGACCAAAGCCCAGTATTCAAACATTCCACACCCGACACTGATTCCTGAGGCTATTGTCGGGTATCATTTGCATGTTTCGTGTTGGTTTATCAATACACCTTTTTTTTTTTTTTTTTTTTTTTTTCCACTTACGCATTGAGAGATTTGGCTGCTTCGTAAACGCCGGCGGTGACGCAACCCTGGGGCAAGGCAGAGCTGAGAATCTCCTCGATTGCCTTTGACACCGTTTCCATCCTAAAATGAGAAGATGGTTCTATTTTTAACATATGAGCCAGGTCGGACAATAAAAGACAGAAGGAAAATAAGCATGATCCTGCTTGTTATAACACAAGTGCTGCAACACGTAACAGTTGCCATGGATATTTGCTAATGCACGTAAAGGTCCAACTACTTATTTTTCTTACTAATACGTTTTTACAATATTCGTTAAAATATGGATAAACATGCATACTTCTGGTTACTAGCTCACATTAAAAGTTGCTGAAGTTCAAAACCCAAATCCCTACATCTATGTAGTGCGTAGAAATAGTAGAAATAGCAGGACAAATAAATTGCGTTCATTCCACAACATGGAATATTATAAAAAATACCTTTCTGAAGAGATGCCTCCACAGGTTTCTTCAAATGTCATATTGCACATCCGTGCTGCTGGGTGTCAATAAAGTATTCCGAGGAAAAAGTGTATCTGCAGATTGTGGAAACCCAGTGCAACTGTCAAGCGAAACGTTTAAGACTGCAGCAAGTCGCAACTGAACACGGGACACGTTTCTGCTTCTGCTCTTCTGCTTGCAAGAGGCCGTTTTTCTTGGAGCTAATTTGCATAACCTGATCTTATTGGCCATGTGTATGCCTCTTTGTTTTCAGGACACACTTTGTGTGCAACAGCGACGCCTGGTGGCAATACAACGCATTGGGATCCACAAATCAACTGCTGAACACTAAATACATTACTATCAATTATAGACAATGGGGCAACAAAATGTATTAAGAGGGCTGAAACTCTATCCTAACACGTTATAGCATTGTTGCATTGGGTATATTATGTTATATGTGCTGTTGGTGTAGTTTTACTGCAAAAAGGGAACGCTACAGGGTTTCTGTTCTTTATTCTATAGGACCAAATACATTTAAGCATCAATAATTAAAGCAATTACATCAGCCTACAATAGGCCAAACATAAGCATAGGCCTACTTTCTATACAACGATTACGTCTGAAATAGCGACGTCACATTTCTTTTTTGAGCAGCAGGGGTCTAATCTGCTGACCGATTTTCTATTACCATATAGGCCTACTATATGAGCAAATTGTAATTATCTGGCAAATGGCCTTCATCGTCTATTGGCCTACTAAAAATAGGCACCATGGTTTCACATAAACAGCGCCAGCACTCTGTGAATGTAAACAGGCAGACAGGGGTTCACCAGAGGTGACAACGCGGGTATGACCTCAGCTCACAGCGTGACGTCTCGGCGGCATCATCGTGACGAGGTCCTACCTTGACGTTGCAGAGACGTGACAAGGGGTGGGTGGACTTATGTTTGTAAGGTTATCTGGGGCGACGTCGTGACCGTCGTTTCCCCGCTAGACCTAGCCGTATACCTCCCTAATACTTTATGTAGACTATGGCTATTTATTAGCATCACAAAATAGTAGATTTAATCATAACTCTTACAAATAGTTTCCAAAATGTTTATTATTTTCAAAGATGCTTGAACAATAAGGTAGGTATGGAAAGCGCCGTAGGACATCATATCCACGCCAGGGGCTGGGAAGTTTTAGTGAAGAAAAAAAAGATAGAAATGGCTCAGACGAACTCAGACATCCCCTAATAGTTGGAGTTTTACGTCAAACTTGCATTGATAGTGTGAAAGTGTGACGATGGTTGTTTCTCCTCCCGCTCGCTTTTTCTTTTTCCAGACAACGTGGCAAGACGACACTCCCGACCGCTTGCTCCCACTCCCTTCAGGCGGCTTTATACCCGTCATTCTTTAAGTCTGTTCTCATGCGGAGTCACCAGAAACAAAACAACGTCATGAAAATTGTCAGCATGTTGACTCTCAAAAATAAAACCACACTTTGTTTGTTTTCATTCTGGCTCTCGGTGAATCACTGCAGCTGTCAAACACAAGGCGTGGTGCTGAACTTCTTCGCCTGGACCAGATGAGCGGAAACAACGTGTTGGACAGTGGCGGGACACAGGGGACCTAGTGACAGAGAGTGAATGCTGTTTATGGCCTGTATTTCATGCATCGCGTGATATCATTGTGTGTATGCGTGGGTTAACCAGGATTGGACTCTGCCGGTGAACTTTACCCCTGCCATGATGTTATCGTTTTAGCCAACTGTGGCTCCTGTATCAGTCGTTTCTATTGATGTGGCAGTCGCGACTGTACTTTGACTATGACCTCCGGTGGAGCTGCAGGGCTAAACTGTGAGTAGCCGAACGGTATATCTTTTATACACGTTTTTTTTTCTTTGCAGTTGAAATGATTGTCGGTTTGTTATCATACTTGCAAAGATGAGGATCTCGACCGTTTCATTTAAAAGTTAAATCGCATAGGCTTACGTTATCTGTTATTCTCGCTTTGTCAGTAAATAACGATCGCTAGCTTCCTTTGTAAATACATGAGAAAAACATTTGAATAAGACTCGGAAAAAACTCTTTGGTTGGGATTTTTCAAAGCATGAAGACGCTGTAACGCATCATGGACACTAGAGGGCGCCACGGTCACCCCAAGGCCCAAGGCGACGCTAGCAGGTCTCCCTACCCGGACAGGAGCCCCAACTACCCGCCACCCGATCCGAGGGAGAGGGAGAGGTCCTGGGGCTACCCGGTGGCTCATCACAGAGATAATTTCACCAGCTCCCCTCACAGACCAGAGTATAATGACCCCAGAGGACAGTATGGGGGACAGTATGGATATGATCAACAAGATCACGCAAGGTGCGTGATGGTTAGCTTTTTGTTTACTTTGTCCTCTACAACAAGTTGGATAAACGCTGGTTGGTAGGGCTATCTACTGTAGGCTACTCTATGTTCCAAGTAATTATGTTACATTAAGTAATTTTTTTTTTAAGCTATTTTTTTGTTGGAAACTTGGGTTGAGAAGCTCATGGATTTGGGGTATTTAGTCCAATCAATGAATACATTAATATATTGAAATTTAAATCCATACGTAAATGTTTAATGTTATGAATACAATATAACATTGTAAACACAAATGTGCGTTCCAGGCCCGGGTACGAATACTCTCCTCAACAATGGGGATACAGAGATTATTATAATCAGTACGAGCACGACCCATACTGGGGACAGCGGAGAGGCCCAGGTATAATCAAACAATCGAACATAATATAACATAAATCTCACCCGTTCTGATATGATTCGAATTTTGTATATAGCAATGTTATAGAATATATTGTATTCTAATCTAACATAAAACAACACTATATATTCTATTTCAATCTATCACTTTATTGCTGTTTATTTGTGTCAATTCCAAGATGGTGGGCAACATGTTTCTGATGACTCATGGCGGTACCAGGACAGGACGTATGAACAGATGCATTCTGGGTACTCCAATTCAGAATACTACAGGTCAGTATCACATTTTCACAATGTTTTTTTCATTGGCAATTCTAAATATTTTGTGCGCAAACGAATAACCTAAATACACAATCATGACACTTTTTTTATTTTGAAAGTAGCTCTTACACCCTCTCACATACTGTACATGCTTTGCAGCCCACTCGTTATCATCACAATCTGTGTTCTACCCATCAGGTCTGACCAGCAGAATGACCGGGGTCACTACTTTGATCCCAGAGAGGTCGCAGAGCCCTCGGCCTCAACCCGGATCTCAGAACATTCCAGAACCCCAGGCATGCCCCTGACCAGCACCAACTCTCTGGAATATTCCAAGGCCTCGGGCTTATCATCCAGTGGCTACGAGCTGAGCCAGTACATGAACGGAGCTGACCAGATCGATGTTGACTCTCAGTCTCTCCTTCCTCCTCCTCCTTCGTGTTTTGATCCAGGTAGACACACAGGACACAACATACAGTTAAATTCTAGTGGTAGAGCGAGACAGTACATTTACAAAGTGGTTTGAACGAAAAAAATAAAACATTTAACGGAGGATCGCTCAGAAATCAAATGAAGAAAAATAACTAAGATGCAAAATAACAAAACGTCAGAAAGTGATTAGGGGTTTTTCGACTCTCAGCCAAAAAGGTTCTGGGTTCATACCCAAAGGCTAACCCGAAAAATCTACCTTTATGTAGCATGATGATGAAAGCTTCTAAATCACAAAATAATAAACAGAACAAATAGTAAATATAGCAGGATTCCATGAATGAAAATATAGTAAAAAAATATCACGTTTGCGAATGTGTAGTGATTATTTGATTGTCTCTCTATAGAACCCGTTCCTGTCGCTCCTCTGAAGTACGCAATCCCTCACGCGGTGGTCAGTTTCGGGACTGCAGGCCAACTGCTCCGGGTCAGCCCGGGTTTGTCCACCAAAGAGAACCAGCTAGAGATCCATAGTCTGGAGGTAATAATCCACCATTACAGACGCGACAACTTGCCCAGCACCCAAGTTTTTATTTGAATGTCATAATGGGAGTTTTTTCACTACAGGTTATTCTCGGGGAGACCCAAGAACAACAGGACTTGAGGAACTTCCCTGGGCCTTTAACCAGGTAATTGTGTTGTATTTCATTCTTTAATAATTTGCTCTTGTTTGACAGTGTTTCTGTTTGATAGTGAAAGTAGAAAAAACGTCCGATACAATACTTTTGTGTGTATCCGATATACTTTCCCTATATAAGGCCTACATGTTCAATAACATCATCATATATTAAGTTTAAAAAGATGCAACATTTTCTGTTAATTTATTTCTTGTCCACGTGTCAATTTGGTACTATTTCTAAATTATGTTTTCCATGAAAGTATGCATTTGCATAAAAAGTAATATTTATACGATGACATGTTAAAGGCCTACATGGAGGTTAACCGGAAGTTTTGATAAATGATTAAAGCACTCAAAATATGTGTATAATTTTTGAAATTTCTCCAAAATAATGTTAAAGTCCAGTTTTTGTTGTTTTTGGCAGTAACGGGTGTTTTCTAACGCCATTCGGCATTGGCTTCACGTTGGGGAGGCATGGTCTGTCTGTCTGTCTGTCTGTCTGTCTGTCTGTCTGTCTGTCTGTCTGTCTGTCTGTCTGTCTGTCTGTCTGTCTGTCTGTCTGTCTGTCTGTCTGTCTGTCTGTCTGTCTGTCTGTCTGTCTGTCTGTCTGTCTGTCTGTCTGTCTGTCTGTCTGTCTGTCTGTCTGTCTGTGTCTCTTCTCTCTCTCTCTCTCTCTGTCTATCTGTCTCTCTCTCTCTCTTCTCTCTCTCTCTCTCCTCTCTCTCTCTCTTCTCTCTCTCTCTCTCTCTCTCTCTCTCTCTCTCTCTCTCTCTCTCTCTCTATCTATCGATCTACGCATGTGTCTAGTTTTAATGTGATGTATTATGTGTATGTCCAGTCAGACTTGTTGTCTCCCTTGTTCTGTGTGGTCTTGTATATACTGTGTATATACCGAAATAGCGAACCAATCAAATTGCGCCTTCTTAGGAAGTTGACGTGTAGCATATACTAACTATATATAATATCTATGCATTTATCTATGTATCTGTATAATCTGCTGAACCCTCTTACTAGTCTCTACTCTCAAGGATCTCAATGCGGCTTTGGTCCGTGTCTCCCCAACGTGACGTCATGCAATGCATTCTGGAAAAAATGAGAATCAATAGCAAACCGCTAAATAACTTTTTCGTATTACATTCCGTTTTGTGATACCTAACAACATTAAATACAATAAATAACAGTTTAAATCTTTATTACCAACAAGCTAATTGCACTAATTCGTTGGAAAATAAACTCTGCAACACGGCCTTTAACCATCAGTCTCCTCTACCTCATCTACCTCTCCACCTCACCTGAAGGGAAGACTTGCACAAAGTCGATGCTATGGAGTTTTCCCACAAGAGGGCAGCCGCGAGCTTGCGAGACGTCACCCAGGACAGCGCCTCAGCCGCCCTCTTGTGGAAGCTGCTGATTCTGCTTTGCAGGCAGAACGGAGTGAGTGGCCCTGAGATATCGCGTGTTGATGGTTCAGCAGGGGGGGAAACACTACACCTCCTGCCGTGAAACTGACTGAAAAACACCTCATCTCGTCTTTCTATATGACACTAATAGCCCTTTATTCACTGCCTCCAGCAAATAGTTGGATCTGATATTGCCGAGTTGCTGCTCCAGAACCCGTCCAGCGAGGAAAGGCCTGACAGCCGGGCACCGATGCTGATTGACTTCAGCGAGGGCCCGGCCCCTGTCACGATGCCCTGTGTGTTGTTGGAGACGACCTTTCTCACCGGCACCGCGACCCACTCCAGGCAGAGAGCTCGAAGGTGGCCCTGACATACACAAGCGCTGCTTATTGGCCGGGACGGAAGAAGGCGTGGCTTGACGATCACCTGCCATCGATTGGCTGTCGAAGCCCCCTAGGTTGACCTCGACTTCACATAATATAGCTTCAACACCATAACATGGAAATTAAATTATTAGTGCAATGGAGAAATTTCACAGGCCCTTATTCAACCAAATATAAATATGGTTGAATTATTGCCAGAACCATTGCTGATAAATAAAATTTAGATGTTATTTAATACCCCATGTTTGGACAACCAGAATTCACAGAAATTGCCGGGCAGAAAAAAGAGTTAAAAAAATATAGAAAAATGCAACTGACGGTAAAGAAGTCTAATTAAAAACTCAACAGTAATATTCTCACTCTTATAACTGTTTCATAGTATATTAATATATAATTTTATAGCATAATGACATGTTATAATAGAAGGCTTTCTTCTATTATAGACTTCTTCTTATAAGGTTTTGTTATTTTTCTAGATAGTTGTGGATATTTTTCCCTGCCCTGTTCACCAGATTTAGGATCAGCGGGTTGTAACATTTTAGCTAAATTCGACACACTGATTCTGGAATATCCTCTGTATTCTGCTTATATGGGAGGCCTTAGAGTCGGCCATAACAGTGAGTATGGGGACACGCGCTGTTCGGCCGCAAGACTGGCAACCGCTCCTACACCACGGTACTGTGAACAGGTATTGCCGGTTTAGGTAGCTTTACACTATGTCATGCAGGAGACACTTCATCCAAGTGCCCTTTTCCACAGTTGAATTCAGATGGGAGCAGGTAGGGCTAGGGACAATTCCTCAGGGGTGCCTAGGTTTGGGCACATTGTGTCGCCGTTGGGGATCAAAATCAGAACTTTGGGGAGCAAAAAACCAGCCTCTGGCCACATCCATACTATAGCCTATCCTTAGTAGGTTATTGAGTCTATTATCGATAACATAGCGCTCTCACAACTGAAAAGAAAATGGTAAAACATACAATTCAACATGGATTGTTTGTACATAATGAGCAACGGCATCATTTTTTGAAATAAAGGTCTTCGAGAAAATAATAACTAGAGAACACACCATGACATCTGATGTTGTTAAATGACATAACAGGGTTGCCCTCCCATCCGATCCCCTCATTTGAAATTAAAGTCCTTTCCCTCCGTTTAAGAATGACCAAATGAACCACATTGAACTACTGGCATGCAACGGGGTATATGTCACATTTCAAGTCGTTTTAACTACTTCAGGCTTTGAAATTAAATACTGACATTACAACAGCACAGATCATTTGATCACCGGACGAGCCATTCAAAGTCCAATAAATCAGACAACATTTTAGCAACATAAAGGCCTTCAGCAACCCGGAGACTAACGACTGGCTCTGAGCGCCTGGATTCTCAGGGGTTTTGTAAAAACCATGACAATAAGACCGGCGTCCAAGCAGACTTCCGGAGCCAAGCAGAATGTCAGTCCGTTATCCTGCTCTGTTTGGGCTTCTCGCGACTATAAGATACATACAAATATAGATTTGAGGGTGTTAAATAGAGATCTGTTCACACCCCCGGAGCAAGCAAACCCCTCTCCCTCCGGTGAGTCATCCGCCCCCCCCACTCCCCGTCCTGAAACCCCTCGAAGCACTCGGGGTGCCATGTGTGGCCTGGTGTCACTAGGACAAAATCTGCAGCCAAGAAGCCCCTGTCATGGATATGGCGAAGCACTCATCCACAACACCGACCCTTAGATTTATACTCCGGCCAAATCACCATGTAACCCAATACGCTGACCGCCTATTCTGGCGTCCCCCTGCTCCACGTGCGGAGGCCTGCGCATGTCTGACCCACAGGGCGGACGAAGGAATGCACCGGACGGAGGGGATGTGAGAAATTAAATCTGATTAAAGCAAAAGGGAAGGCAGTTTGTAGACACGCAGTCAGCTGATTTTGACATTATCTAAAAAGATGTATCCAACTCATGAGCTCATTCAGGGCTTCCTCCCA
>OLKM01000008.1:394299-431799 GCA_900291075.1 Melanogrammus aeglefinus
TCCCATAAAGTGGAGGGGGGATTCTTGTGGAGAGCCAAACAAAGACAATTTAGATACGTGAACACAACAAGATAAGAGTGATTACATTGAAGCGAACACTCAATGACATGACCTTGTCAACCGAAACCGGGAGAAGAGGGTGCGTGGAATTCTGCCTTACAGGAAGTAGGACACTGACTAAGTCCTTCTGAGAAGAGAGGGTTGGAATTGCATGCATCACATGCCCCAATGCATGCATGGCATTCTGATGGAGCAAGCATTGTCCCTTTGATGAACTACAAACCATGAAACTACAACCATGGATCAGGCCCCCCTAGCATTACCCCCTTTGGTGGCAAAAAACTGACTGCATTAAAAAAGATGGCTACATATCCATTTTCCACCCCCAAAAAGGAACTTAGAGCACCAAAAAATAAATGAAAAGAATAGATGTTGGACTAAAATATCCGTGACCGGAAACCATCGTGGCGTGTATTATCGAACAGTAGATCTGTAGGTGTTCCCCTGACTCACCGTTACTAAAACACAGTGCAGGTCTTCGGGCTCTCCACCCGGCTGGCTCTCCCCCAGGATCTCGGCAAGGCGCCGCATGTTGCTCACTCGCACGATGTTGATGTCGTTTTCGCAGCAGAAGGCCTGGATGAGCGTGAAGTGGATCTGCAAGGCACGTCTCCCGCGTGCTCCTCGTCGTCGCAAGCAGACAACAGGACCCACGTTGTGCTGGGTCCCTGTTAAAGCAAGCCGTGCCTGACACGGCACATAGTCCAGTAAAAACGTCTCGCCTTAAGTGCGTCACCGAGGGACCAAGCCTCAGTATTCAAACATTCCACACCCGAATCACTGGATCCTGGAGCTATGTACGGGTAATACATTTAGCATTTGTTTTTCGTGTTGGTTTAATCAAATAACACCTTTTTTTTTTTTTTTTTTTTTTTTCCAACTTACGCAGTTTGAGGAGATTTTGTCTGTACTTCGTAAATCACTCTCTCCGGCGGTGGGACTGCAACCCTGAGGGGCAGCTTTTAGGGCATTAAGAGCTGAGAATCTCCTCGCATTGTTCCTTTTTTGACGCATAATCCGTTCCTCCGACCTAAAAGAGAAAGAGGTTCTCGTATTTTTAACATATGAGCCAGGTCGGACAAGTAAAAGACAGAAGGATAAGAGCATGCATACTTCTAGGCTTGTTATTTACACAGGAGGATGGAGTTGCTGCAAGCAACACGTAACAGTTGCCATGGATATTTGCTAATGCACGTAAAGGTCCAACTACTTATTTTTCTTACTAATACGTTTTTACAATATTCGTTAAAATATGGATAAACATGCATACTTCTGGTTACTAGCTCACATTAAAAGTTGCTGAAGTTCAAAACCCAAATCCCTACATCTATGTAGTGCGTAGAAATAGTAGAAATAGCAGGACAAATAAATTGCGTTCATTCCACAACATGGAATATTATAAAAAATACCTTTCTGAAGAGATGCCTCCACAGGTTTCTTCAAATGTCATATTGCACATCCGTGCTGCTGGGTGTCAATAAAGTATTCCGAGGAAAAAGTGTATCTGCAGATTGTGGAAACCCCAGTGCAACTGTCAGAGCGAAACGTTTAAGACTGCAAGCAAGTCGCAACTGAAACACGGGACACGGTTTTCTGCTTCTGCTCTTCTGCTTGCAAGAGGCCGTTTTTTCTTGGAGCTAAATTGGCATTAACCTGATCTTATTGGCCATGTGTATGCCTCTTTTGTTTTCAGGACACACTTTGTGTGCAACAGCGACGCCTGGTGGCAATTACAACGCATATTGGGATCCACAAATCAACTGCTGAACACTAAATACATTACTATCAATTATAGACAATGGGGCAACAAAATGTATTAAGAGGGCTGAAACTCTATCCTAACACGTTATAGCATTGTTGCATTGGGTATATTATGTTATATGTGCTGTTGGTGTAGTTTTACTGCAAAAAGGGAACGCTACAGGGTTTCTGTTCTTTATTCTATAGGACCAAATACATTTAAGCATCAATAATTAAAGCAATTACATCAGCCTACAATAGGCCAAACATAAGCATAGGCCTACTTTCTATACAACGATTACGTCTGAAATAGCGACGTCACATTTCTTTTTTGAGCAGCAGGGGTCTAATCTGCTGACCGATTTTCTATTACCATATAGGCCTACTATATGAGCAAATTGTAATTATCTGGCAAATGGCCTTCATCGTCTATTGGCCTACTAAAAATAGGCACCATGGTTTCACATAAACAGCGCCAGCACTCTGTGTGAATGTAAACAGGGTCAGACAGGGGTTCACCAGAGGTGACAACGCGGGTATGACCTCAGCTCACAGCGTGACGTCTCGGCGGGCATCATCGTGACGAAGGTTCCTACCCTTGACGTTTGCAGAGACGTGACAAGGGGTGGGTGGACTTATGTTTGTAAGGTTATCTGGGGCGACCGTCGGTGACCGTCGTTTCCCCGCTAGACCTTAAGCCGTTATACCTCCCTAATACTTTATGTAGACTATGGCTATTTATTAGCGTCACAAAATAGTAGATTTTAATCATAACTCTTACAAATAGTTTCCAAAATGTTTATTATTTTCAAAGATGGCTTGAACAATAAGGTAGGTATGGAAAGCGCCGTAGGACATCATATCCACGCCCAGGGGCTGGGAAGTTTTAGTGAAGAAAAAAAAGATAGAAATGGCTCAGACGAACTCAGACATCCCCTAATAGTTGGAGTTTTACGTCCAACTTGCATTGATAGTGTGAAAGTGTGACGATGGTTGTTTCTCCTCCCGCTCGCTTTTTCTTTTTCCAGACAACGTGGCAAGACGACACTCCCGACCGCTTGCTCCCACTCCCTTCAGGCGGCTTTATACCCGTCATTCTTTAAGTCTGTTCTCATGCGGAGTCACCAGAAACAAAACAACGTCATGAAAATTGTCAGCATGTTTGACTCTCAAAAATAAAACCACACTTTGTTTGTTTTCATTCTGGCTCTCGGTGAATCACTGCAGCTGTCAAACACACAGCTAAGGCGTGGTGCTGAACTTCTTCGCCTCTGGACCAGATGAGCGGAAACAACGTGTTTGGACAGTGGCGGGACACAGGGGAACCTAGTGACAGAGAGTGAATGCTGTTTTATGGCCTGTATTTCATGCATCGCGTGATATTCATTGTGTGTATTGTGCGTGGGTTAACCAGGATTTGGGACTCTGCCGGTGAACTTTACCCTGCCATGATGTTATCGTTTTAGCAACTGTGGCTCCTGTATCAGTCCGTTTCTTATTGATGTGCGCAGTCGCGACTGTACTTTGACTATGACCTTCCGTGTGGAGCTGCAGGGCTAAACTGTGAGTAGGCCGAGACGGTATATCTTTTTATACACGTTTTTTTTTCTTTGCAGTTGAAATGATTGTCGGTTTGTTATCATACTTGCAAAGATGAGGATCTTCGACCGTTTCATTTATTAAAGTTAATCGCATAGGCTTACGTTATCTGTTATCTCGCTTTGTCAGTAAATAACGATCGCTAGCTTCCTTTGTAAATACATGAGAAAAACATTTGAATAAGAACTCGGAAAAAACTCTTTGGTTGGGATTTTTCAAAGGCATGAAGACGCTGTAACGCATCAATGGACCACTAGAGGGCGCCACGGTCACCCCAAGGCCCAAGGCGACGCTAGCAGGTCTCCCTACCGCGGACAGGAGCCCCAACCTACCCGCCACCCGATCCGAGGGAGAGGGAGAGGTCCTGGGGGCTACCCGGTGGCTCATCACAGAGATAATTTCACCAAGCTCCCCTCACAGACCAGAGTTATAATGACCCGCAGAGGACAGTATGGGGGACAGTATGGATATGATCAACAAGATCACGCAAGGTGCGTGATGGTTAGCTTTTTGTTTACTTTGTCCTCTACAACAAGTTGGATAAACGCTGGTTGGTAGGGCTATCTACTGTAGGCTACTCTATGTTCCAAGTAATTATGTTACATTAAGTAATTTTTTTTTTAAGCTATTTTTTTTGTTGGAAACTTGGGTTGAGAAGCTCATGGATTTTTGGGGTATTTAGTCCAATCAATGAATACATTAAATATATTGAAATTTAAATCCATACGTAAATTGTTTAATGTTATGAATACAATATAACATTGTAAACAACAAATGTTGCGTTCCAGGGCCCGGGTACGAATACTCCTCCTCAACAATGGGGATACAGAGATTATTATAATCAGTACGAGCACGACCCATACTGGGGACAGCGGAGAGGCCCAGGTATAATCAAACAATCGAACATAATATTAACATAAATCTCTCACCCGTTCTGATATGATTCCGATTTTGTATATATAGCCAATGTTTATAGAATATATTGTATTCTAATCTAACATAAAACAACACTATATATTCTATATTCCAATCTATCACTTTATTGCTGTTTATTTGTGTCAATTCCAAGATGGTGGGCAACATTGTTTCTGATGACTCATGGCGGTACCAGACGAGGACAGGACGTATGAACAGATGCATTCTGGTACTATCCAATTCAGCAGTAATACTACAGGTCAGTATCACATTTTCACAATGTTTTTTTTCATTGGCAATTCTAAATATTTTGTGCGCAAACACGAATAACCTAAATACACCAATCATGACACTTTTTTTAATTTTGAAAGTAGGCTTCTTACACCCTCTCACATACTGTAACATGCTTTTGCAGCCCACTCGTTATCATCACCAATCTGTGTTCTATACCCATCAGGGTCTGACCAGCAGAATGACCGGGGTCACTACTTTGATCCCAGAGAGGTCGCAGAGGACGCCCTCAGCCTCAACCCGGATTCTCAGAACATTCCAGAACCCCAGGCATGCCCCTGACCAGCAACCAACTCTCCTGGAATATTCCAAGGCCTCGGGCTTATTTATCATCCAGTGGCTACGAGCTGAGCCAGTACATGAACGGAGCTGACCAGATCGATGTTGACTCTCAGTCTCTCCTTCCTCCTCCTCCTTCGTGTTTTGATCCAGGTAGACACACAGGACACAACATACAGTTAAATTCTAGTGGTAGAGCGAGACAGTACATTTACAAAGTGGTTTGAACGAAAAAAATAAAACATTTAACGGAGGATCGCTCAGAAATCAAATGAAGAAAAATAACTAAGATGCAAAATAACAAAACGTCAGAAAGTGATTAGGGGTTTTTCGGACTCTCAGCCAAAAAGGTTCTGGGTTCATACCCAAAGGCTAACCCGAAAAATCTACCTTTATGTAGCATGATGATGAAAGCTTCTAAATCACAAAATAATAAACAGAACAAAATAGTAAATATAGCAGGATTCCATGAATGAAAATATAGTAAAAAAATAATCACGTTTGCGAATGTGTAGTGATTATTTGATTGTCTCTCTATAGAACCCGTTCCTGTCGCTCCTCTGAAGTACGCAATCCCTCACGCGGTGGTCAGTTTCGGGACTGCAGGCCAACTGCTCCGGGTCAGCCCGGGTTTGTCCACCAAAGAGAACCAGCTAGAGATCCATAGTCTGGAGGTAATAATCCACCATTACAGACGCGACAACTTGCCCAGCACCCAAGTTTTTATTTGAATGTCATAATGGGAGTTTTTTCACTACAGGTTATTCTCGGGGAGACCCAAGAACAACAGGACTTGAGGAACTTCCCTGGGCCTTTAACCAGGTAATTGTATTGTATTTCATTCTTTAATAATTTGCTCTTGTTTGACAGTGTTTCTGTTTGATAGTGAAAGTAGAAAAAACGTCCGATACAATACTTTTGTGTGTATCCGATATACTTTCCCTATATAAGGCCTACATGTTCAATAACATCATCATATATTAAGTTTAAAAAGATGCAACATTTTCTGTTAATTTATTTCTTGTCCACGTGTCAATTTGGTACTATTTCTAAATTATGTTTTCCATGAAAGTATGCATTTGCATAAAAAGTAATATTTATACGATGACATGTTAAAGGCCTACATGGAGGTTAACCGGAAGTTTTGATAAATGATTAAAGCACTCAAAATATGTGTATAATTTTTGAAAATTTCTCCACAAAATAATGTTAAAGTCCAGTTTTTGTTGTTTTTGGCAGTAACGGGTGTTTTCTAACGCCATTCGCATTGGCTTCACGTTGGGGAGGACATGGTCTGTCTGTCTGCTCTGTCTGTCTGTCTGTCTGTCTGTCTGTCTGTCTGCTGTCTGTCTGTCTGTCTGTCTGTCTGTCGTCTGTCTGTCTGTCTGTCTGTCTGTCTGTTCTGTCTGTCTGTCTGTCTGTCTGTCTGTCTGTCTGTCTGTCTGTCTGTCTGTCTGTCTGTCCTGTTGTCTGTCTGTCTGTCTGTCTGTCTGTCTGTCTGTCTGTCTGTCTGTCTGTCTGTCTGTCTGTCTGTCTGTCTGTCTGTCTGTCTGTCTGTCTGTCTGTCTGTCTGTCTGTCTGTCTGTCTGTCTGTCTGTCTGTCTGTTCTGTCTGTCTGTCTGTCTGTCTGTCTGTCTGTCTGTCTGTCTGTCTGTCTGTCTGTCTGTCTGTCTGTCTGTCGTCTGTCTGTCTGTCTGTCTGTCTGTCTGTCTGTCTGTCTGTCTGTCTGTCTGTCTGTCTGTCTGTCTGTCTGTCTGTCTGTCTGTCTGTCTGTCTGTCTGTCTGTCTGTCTGTCTGTCTGTCTGTCTGCGTGTCTGTGTCTGTCTGTCTGTCTGTCCTGTCTGTCTCGTCTCTCTCTCTGTCTGTCTGTCTGTCTGTCTGTCTGTCTGTCTGTCTGTCTGTCTGTCTGTCTGTCTCTCTCTCTCTCTCTCTCTGTCTCTCTCTCTCTCTTCTCTCCTGTCTGTCTCTCTCTGTCTGTCTTCTCTCTCTCTCTCTCTCTCTCTCTCTCTCTCTCTCTCTCTCTCTCTCTCTCTCTCTCTCTCTCTCTCTCTCTCTCTCTCTTCTCTCTCTCTCTCTCTCTCTCTCTCTCTCTCTCTCTCTCTCTATCTATCGATCTACGCATGTGTCTAGTTTTAATGTGATGTATTATGTGTATGTCCAGTCAGACTTGTTGTCTCCCTTGTTCTGTGTGGTCTTGTATATACTGTGTATATACCGAAATAGCGAACCAATCAAATTGCGCCTTCTTAGGAAGTTGACGTGTAGCATATACTAACTATATATAATATCTATGCATTTATCTATGTATCTGTATAATCTGCTGAACCCTCTTACTAGTCTCTACTCTCAAGGATCTCAATGCGGCTTTGGTCCGTGTCTCCCCAACGTGACGTCATGCAATGCATTCTGGAAAAAATGAGAATCAATAGCAAACCGCTAAATAACTTTTTCGTATTACATTCCGTTTTGTGATACCTAACAACATTAAATACAATAAATAACAGTTTAAATCTTTATTACCAACAAGCTAATTGCACTAATTCGTTGGAAAATAAACTCTGCAACACGGCCTTTAACCATCAGTCTCCTCTACCTCATTCTACCTCTCCACCTCACCTGAAGGGAAGACTTGCACAAAGTCGATGCTATGGAAGTTTTTCCCACAAGAGGGCAGCCGCGAGCTTGGCGAGACGTCACCCAGGACAGCGCCTCAGCCGCCCTCTTGTGGAAGCTGCTGATTCTGCTTTGCAGGCAGAACGGAGTGAGTGGCCCTGAGATATCGCGTGTTGATGATGGTTCAGCAGGGGGGGAAACACTACACCTCCTGCCGTGAAACTGACTGAAAAACACCTCATCTCGTCTTTCTATATGACACTAATAGCCCTTTATTCACTGCCTCCAGCAAATAGTTGGATCTGATATTGCCGAGTTGCTGCTCCAGAACCCGTCCAGCGAGGAAAGGCCTGACAGCCGGGCACCGATGCTGATTGACTTCAGCGAGGGCCCGGCCCCTGTCACGATGCCCTGTGTTGTTGGAGACGACCTTCTCACCGGCACCGCGACCCACTCCAGTGCAGAGAGCTCGAAGGTGGCCCTGGACAAATACACAGCGCTGCTATTGGCCGGGAGGAAGAAGGTGCTTGACATCACCTGCCATATGATTGGCTGTCGAAGCCCGCTAGGTTGACCTCACTTCACAAATATAGCTTCAAACACCATAACATGGAAATAATATTAGTGCAATTGGAGAAATTTTAATTCCCTTATTCAACCATATAAATATGGTTGAATTATTGCCAGAACCATTGCTGATAAGATAAAATTTAGATGTACTTTAATATCCCCATTTTGGAAATCCAGGAATTTCACCAGAAATTGCAGGGCAGAAAAAAGAGTTTAAAAAAAAAATATAGAAATGCAATCGACGGTAGAGTCTTAAAAAAACTCAACAGTAATATTTCTCACTCTTATACTGTTTCATATGTATATTATATATAATGTTTATATCATAATGACATGTTATATATTAGAAGGCTTTCTTCTAATTAAGACTTCTTCTTATAAGGTTTTGTTATTTTTCCTAGATAGTTGTGGATATTTTTTCCCTGCCCTTTCAAAGATTTAGGATTAGCGGGTTGTAAATTTAGCTAAATTTCACACACTGATTTCTGAATACTCCTCTGTTATTCTGTTATAGGAGGCTTTAGAGTCGGCCATGAACAGTGAGTTATGGGGACACGCGCTGTTTCTGGCCAGCAAGATGGACAACCGCTCCTACACCACTGTACTGAACAGGTAGGCCGGTTTAGGTAGCTTTACTACTATGTCATGCAGGAGACACTTCCATCCAAGTGGCTCACAGTGAATTCAGATTGGGAGCAGGTAGGGCTAGGGACATATTCCTCAGGGTGCCTAGGTTGGGCACATTGTGTAGCCGTTGGGGATCAAAACAGACTTTGGGGAGCAAAAACCAGCCTCTGCACTATCCCATACTATAGCCTTATCCTTAGTAGGTTATTAAGTCTATTATGAAGTAACAAGCGCTCTCACACACTGAAAAGAAAATGGTACAATTCAACATGGATTGTTGTGTAATAATAGCATTCGGCATTCATTCTTTTGAAATAGGTCTTCGAGAAAATAATAAATAGAGAACACATCCATGACATCTGGATTGTTGTTAAATACATAACAGGGTTGCCTCCCTCCCATCCATTCACTCATTTGAAATAAGTCTTTCACTCCTTTAAAATACCAAATAACCACATTAACTACTGGTCATGCAACGGGGTATATGTCACATTCAAGTGTTTTAACTTACTTCAGGATTTGAAATAAATTACTGACATTTACAACAGCACAGATATTTGATCACCGGACGAGCCATTCAAAGTCCCATAAATAACAACATTTTAGCACATAAAGCCTTCAGCACCCGGATGACACGACTGCTTCTGAGCGCCTGGATTCTTCAGGGGTTTGTAAAAACATTACAATAAAGACCGGCGTCCAAGCACGACTTCCGTGAGCCAGCAGAATGTCAGTCCGTTATCCTGCCTCTTGTTGGGCTTCTCCGGACTATAAATACATACAAATAAGTGATTGAGGGGTTAAATAGAGATCTGTTCACACCCCCGGAGCTAGAGCAAACCCCTCTCCCTCCGGGTGAGTCAATCCGCCCCCCCCCACTCCCCGTCCTGAAACCCCTCGAAGCACTCGGGGTGCCATGTGTGGCCTGGTGTCACTAGGACAAAATCTGCAGCCAAGAAGCCCCTGTCATGGATATGGCGAAGCACTCATCCACAACACCGACCCTTAGATTTATACTCCGGCCAAATCACCATGTAACCCAATACGCTGACCGCCTATTCTGGCGTCCCCCTGCTCCACGTGCGGAGGCCTGCGCATGTCTGACCCACAGGGCGGACGAAGGAATGCACCGGACGGAGGGGATGTGAGAAAATTAAATCTGATTAAAGCAAAAGGAAGGCAGTTTGTAGACACGAGTCAGCTTGATTTTGACATTATCTAAAAAATGTATCCAACTCATGACTCATTCAGGCTTCCCTCCAAAGCCACACACACCCCTCACAGGTGACACGCTCACTAGGTAGACAGACAAGTAGGACTCCCAACAGCAACATACATCCAATTGTAGTATTTGTTTATGTCGGAGGATTTGATTTATTGATTGCTGTCGAGATGTAAAAAAAATTCAACATATATGACAAAAGAATCTTCTAAAATGGACTGCCTACCCTGGCAAGACGTTGAGTGGCTCTGAACCTGGAGTTCTGCCGAGTCTGCTTTCGATGGCTTTGAACATTAGAATAGGAAAGCGCTCTAGGAGTGATCAGGACAGCCACTGACCATACTTTGGCTGGGGGGGTTGCCAGTGTTTTGTGCTAATATTTTGTGTGACTTCTGTCCTAATCTAATATAACAAGGTATAACATTTGAATCAACACTTTTGCGGACCAGCTGTGGGTTTTTGACTGTGCTTACTTGTAATATATGACTTACTATTTGCTATTTAATAATTTGAAAGACAACATAGAAAATTATACAATTAAATATTAAATAAGGCAACAGATCTTTTCCTCATACGTGTCATTAATGAGCAGGTTGGGTAAGGGCATTTTGCATTTGGGTACAAACCACAAACATTTGGCAGTGACACTCTTACCACCTAACCACTATTCATTTCGACAACTTCATCCGCACCTGAGCGGTTATCAAGTCTGTATCAAATTGCGTTGACCTTGTATTTCCTCAGGTTCACCGGTCAGTTGACCTTAAGCGACCCCCTCCAAACGCTCTTCCAGCTGCTCTCCGGGAAAACTCCTGCAGTATCCACGGTAACGCCATTAACACTCACCTACCCTCTGCAACATCTTGAACTTCACATTCACACCTTCTTATAGTTTTGCACATTTGAACTGTTTGTGTGTGTGTGTGTGTGTGTGTATGTGCATTCATGTTTGTGTGTGTGTGTGTGTGTGCAGTGTTGTGGGCAGGAGAAGTGGGGGGACTGGAAGCCCCACCTGGCCGTCATGCTGGCCAATGAGACGGCAGATCCCAACGTACAGAGGAAGGCGGTTGTTGCCATGGGAGACACCCTAGGTAACGGGTGCAGAGATAAGAAAATGGGTATCATGATGATACTGCTATTACTAGTACTACCACTACTACTACTACTACTAAAAGCTTAAATGATACATTGAAATAACAATGACATACACTGCTTTGAAATGAATCGGTTACTTCAAAGTTGATTTCTAATGTACCAGGCCAAGATTTTCTGAGAAGAAAATGATAAAAATCTAAATTGCATTATGTGTACAACTGATGGTGACAATGTTTATTGGCTTGGCTAGCCTCAAGAGGTCTGCTCCACGCAGCTCACGTCTGCTACCTGACGGCCTATGTCCACTTCGGGTTCTTCACTCAAAAGACCGACCGGCTAGTTCTCCTGGGCTCCAGCCACAGGTCAGCCACGATACACAACACAACATGACCTTCACATCACAAACTGGTTTCGTTGCCAGTTATAAACTGGTAACTAAACCAGTTTACGAAATCCAGTCAGATCCTGCCTGGATTCAAATTAATTTAATTATTTCTGGGGCTGGATTCATCAAATGCTACATTTTATGTTGTTATAGAAGCAATCTCTTTTTGATTTATATGATAAAGGTTATGCTAACTTTAAAGTTACTGTTAAAAGCTAAGAGTTTGTTGCTGGTTACTCCGCAGGCTAACTTGAAAAGCTAACAGTTTGTTTGTTTCTCTTTAGATTGTCCTTTTCAAAGTTTGCCCAGAATGCGGCCATTCAGTGCACAGAGGTATTTGAATACAGCCAAAATCTAGGAGGAAAACATTTTTCTATTCCAACGTTTCAGGTAATTTTAAAATCAAAATCCCCCCTTATTTTTTGCTTAGTGTTTAAGTGCTTAAGAAGTGAAACAACACAACTTAATTAAAATAATATGTATTTATTAATAGTATACATTATATTAAATTTTTAAATTAATGTTTCCCCATATTAAGTAGTTTCATAATTTGAAATTGCTAATGCCGAGTGTTTGTCATACATTTGTTTATACATGAGAGCTGGAGGCCTCCCTACTGTACACTTTAATGTAAATAGAAATGTGACACCCTCAAAGGCCACTGACTTCACTCTTACATTTTGGGAACACTGGAATGCTCATGACTATGTTATGGGTCCTATTCACTTTTTTAAATAGCTTTCACTATAAAATGGCAGCACAAAGCTACCACCAAACTCTGTATTTGACACATTTGAAATAGAAACAATGAAATAATAAATGTTTTAAACACACGGTTTGAGTCCGGAGTGTCAGAATGTTGTTGGAGCGACATGGTGTATGCAAGACCGTCAAGGGACTATAATTAACCCTGTGAGACTCTGAAACCCTGTGCTGTGGACAGGTGTATAAGTTGCTGTACGCCACCAGGCTGCTGGACTGGGGCCTTGCATCGCAGGCATACCATTATTGCGAGCTGATTGGTCAGAGCATCCTAAGACATAATGAGCCCCAGCTCGTCCTGACCGGGGAAGTTATCAAGGTATTAGAATGACAGAAATACCCTAAAGTTGATGCATTGGTATGTGTGCATGTATACAGTATATTTGTGGCTGTGTGGATTGTGATATATTGTTACATATCATATTGCTGTGTATAACATATCATAGCGTTACATTTCATTTTGTAATGCAGTGTTACCTTTTTCTGAAACCATTTCGGAACGTATCTTACCAAAACAAATCATAAACTCTTGTATTGAACCTCTTGTAATGTGTTATCTTGTAAGCTATCGTAACCTTTTTTGTGAACATATTGTATCGTATCACAACCTGTTGATTCAGAACGCATTGTATTATAAGGTATCGTAGCCTTTTGTTTACGAATGTATGGCATCATAAGGTATTGTATCTTATGGTATCATAACCTTTTGTTTTGAAACATATTCTATCGTAAGGCATCGTAACCCCTTCTCTTCCGGAACTTATTATATCATAACGTTGTTGTGTTTCTCCCGGCCAGTTGGCTGACAGGCTGAAGCACTGCGAGGGCCAGTTGAGCGCCGCGTCCTGTGGGGGAGATCCATGTGACCCCAGCTGGCTGCAACAGTTGCGTCTCAGGCTCCAAGGCTTGCAGGTCACGACCCCCTGGGGCCCTTCAAAAGGCCCCGACATGCCGTGCCCACAGTCCACCCTCCCTCCCCTATAGTCCTTTCTCACCTCCCAACTGTCTCTACTCCCGTCCTTACAGTCCTTCCTCCCTCCCCCATACTGGCCTTACTCCCCCCAATACAGTCCTACCCCCTTCCACCTCCCCCACTTTAAAAGTAAACAGCCTACAGGACCAGTATGTTAACATCTTGATCATCATATTCATCATCATATTCATCATCATAATGCTCTCTCTCTCTCTCTCTCTGTCTCTCTCTCTCTCTCTGTCTCTCTCTCTCTCTCTCTCTCTCTCTCTCTCTCTCTCTCTCTCTCTCTCTCTCTCTCTCTCTCTCTCTCTCTCTCTCTCTCTCTCTCTCTCTCTCTCTCTCCTCTCTCTCCTCTCTCTCTCTCTCTCTCTCTCTCTCTGTCTCTCTCTCTCTCTCTCTCTCTCTCTCTCTCTCTCTCTCTCTCTCTCTCTCTCTCAAGTTTTCAAGCCTTGGCTGGCTTATATTCTATTCTAGTCTATCCTACATTTTTTCTGTTTGGGTTCAGGACAATAATCTCCTCTTCTATTGTAGTCTATTCTATACTTGTCCATATAGTCTAGTTAGTATACCTGAATTTCCCTCGGGATAAATAAAGTATCTATCTATCTAGTATGCCACAGTTGTATTGCATAATACTATATTATGTCCATGTTTAATGTAGGTTGTTCTTGGTCATTATGGTGGTAATAATTACAATTGGTTTGTTAGTAGTAACTATTTAAGCTTTACAAGATCATAATGCTTTTACCAGAATCAATTAAAAGTAAGCTATAGATTCATTGATTCCATCCAATGACCCCGCCCTCTTGTGTTAAAAAACATGCTGACTCACATTCTACTGTGATTCTCCAAAGACGGGAAATCATGACAGCGTGGTAGCCTATCTGCCCCCAGTCGACGCGGGCATCCGGGCCAATCAGGACACAGTTACACCCCCAGGTAACGATTAACGAAGTCCACCATGACATTATTAAGGCGATCACATTCAGCCGTTGTCACCTAAAGCTAATCAAGACATCCCATTTCTGGTCGTCCTCCCAGAGGCTTTCCCCCGTTATGACGGAGGGACAGAGGGAGGGGAAGGAGGAGGGGAGACCACAGGTGGGGCTGGTGGAGCCGTGCAACCCGCCACAGACGAGGGGGAGACTCAGGACCTGGGGTAAACGACTTGTCATGGGTCATCACAGCACCTGGGCGGTCCCAATAGGCTTCAGCCTTCCAAGTTCTCACACTATCCATGTTACCATAGTAACCATCAGCTATAATAAACACAATCCTCTCAGTGATCTACTATTTCTATACGCAGATATTATATCTAGTTGGCTCTAACATGGCAAATATGTCCTTTAACATTTTTACGAATAGGTTTGAACTAATAAGAATATATTACTATTGCTGTATATTAATAATAATAATACAAATTCTAATTAGATTTTACCATTATCATTACGATTATTACTCATATTATGACATATTATTCATATTAATATTGTATTATTTACTATGTGGCATAGCTCTGCTCTACTCTGACTGACAACACACTGTTCCTGTCTCTCTCTCTCTATAGGTTCCAGGCTTCTCCATCGCAGCCCTACGCCCCTCCACCACCAGCTTATCCTCACGCTCCCCCACCTCAACCAGAGCTCTATGCACCCCCACCTCAACCAGAGCTCTATGCACCCCCACCTCAACCAGTCTCTCTCTCTCTATAGTTTCCAGGCTTCTCCATCGCAGCCCTACGCCCCTCCACCACCAGCTTATCCTCACGCACCCCCACCTCAACCAGAGCTCTATGCACCCCCACCTCAACCAGAGCTCTATGCACCCCCACCTCAACCAGAGCTCTATGCACCCCCACCTCAACCAGGGCTCTATGCACCCCCACCTCAACCAGAGCTCTATGCACCCCCACCTCAACCAGAGCTCTATGCACCCCAACCTCAACCAGGGCTCTATGCACCCCCACCTCAACCAGAGCCCCTTGCTCCTCCACCTCCAGCTCCTGGCGGAGCCGTGGACCAACAGCTCGGTTATCATCACTCAAATGCGGCCCAGGTCATCACACCGTCCACAGGTGCTAACTGCTAGTACATACCAGTACTATATACCGTTATACTCTCACGAAGCTAACGCATGTTGAAATGCTTACGTTCACAAAGCCATCAAATGTTGTACTGCTAAAAACCCCAAACCTTGGGTTTTTGATGTTGATCTGTGCGTCCATAGGGGTTTGACATTGTGAAATTGTCTTTGTTGCTCTTATAGGGTTCCTGCCGATGGTTCCTCTGGAGAATGTATCCGGAGAAGACTTGGTGAGAGATGGGTTTTCCAAACGGTTGTTGTCTGAAGGAAAGAGCATAGTCACAAAGAGGTGGCCGCTCTGTAGAGCCAATTCCCCCCCGGTGTAGTGGTTTGGTGTCCGCAGCAGGGGACTAAATAGGTGACAGGATATTCACACCTAGCCTAGCCACCTAACCTAACCCTGAGATCCAGCCCATAGGAACCCCTAACCATCACTCCAACCCTAGAACCGGAAAACCAAACCCTAAAACCCAACCAATAGAAACCCCTCACCCTTACTCCCAACCTAGAACTGACCACCAAACCCTTAAGCCAAACCCATAGGAACCCGTTAACCCTGGAACCAAAAACAAACCCTCAAACCCCACCAGTAAGACCCCTATTGGGTTGGACCTTGAGTATTATTGTCTGTATAGATTTTGGAAAGGGACCCAGCTCATGATTGATTGTGTTGGGCTGCTTGTCTAATTTGAGGCGGGGTCCACAGGCGACGACTGCAGAGGACACGGCTACAGAACCAGCCGACACCAAACAACCAGAGGTGGGTGATGATGACTAAATGAAGAGCACAACATACTGACAAACATGCAGCCACATACTGTAAGCCACGCCCCCAATCCACACCCCTATCTATTATGTCACTTTGATAAAACGGATGGAATGCGTCAGTGTTTCATTCTTCATCACCACAGGGCAGCAAGGCAGGCTGGTTCAGTAGATGGTTCAAATCCAAGCCCAACAATGAACAGAAGGAGACGTCAGATCAAGTCAAACCCACTCAAACAGTAAGGACCAAGTCCATTGATTATTTGTATAAATCCTTCGATGTGCTCCTTTATTAATTCATTAGGTCATTTCGTGATTTGATTTCATGATTTGTTTTTGCATTCATTGTTTCTTTATTATTATCTATTCATCTGTTAATACGTGTAACAATCCACGGTTAATGAAGATCTTTTCTGATTAAGGCGTCAGAAACACCCCCACCGGGGTCTAGACCAGGGCCCCCTGCCCCACCCGGGGGCTCCTACGACTGGGCTCAACGCCAACCCGGCTTCAACCCCGGCCCACCTCCCACCGGCATAACTCCTCCATAAAACACAGGTACCTACCAGCCCCAGACACTTTATTTATCGCCACAAAATAGTCTGCGACAGGTTTATAACAATTCTTTTTTTGATGCTGTTTGGTTACACCGACCATATTGTGTCTTGTCTGGTCCTGGGGTGGTGGGGTGGTGGTGTCTGGTCTGGGGTGGTGGGGTGGTGGTGTCTGGTCTTGGGTGGTGGGTGGTGGTGTCTGGTCTGGGGTGGTGGGTGGTGGTGTCTGGTCTGGGGTGGTGGGTGGTGGTGTCTGGTCTGAGGTGGTGGGTGGTGGTGTCTGGTCTGGGGTGTTGGGGTGGTGGTGTCTGGTCTGGGGTGTTGGGGTGGTGGTGTCTGGTCTGGGGTGGTGGTGTCTGGTCTGGGGTGGTGGTGTCTGGTCTGGGGTGGTGGTGTCTGGTTCTGGGGTGGTGGGGTGGTGGTGTCTGGTCTGGGGTGGTGGTGTCTGGTCTGGGGTGGTGGCGTGGTGGTGTCTGGTCTGGGGTGGGTGGTGTCTGGTCCTGGGTTCTTGGTGTCTGGTGTGGTGGATGCTGGGTCTGGTCTGGTTGGTGTTGTCTGGTCTGGGTGTGGTGTCTGGTCTGGGTTGACTGGGGTGGTGGTGTCTGTCTGGGGTGGTGGTGTCTTGGTCTGTGGTGGGTGGTGTCTGGTCTGGGGTGGTGGTGTCTGGTCTGGGGTGGTGGTGTCTGGTCTGGGGTGGTGGTGTCTGGTCTGGGGTGGTGGTGTCTGGTGCTGGGGTGGTGGGGTGGTGGCGTGGTGGGTTGGTGGGTTGGTGGGTTGGTGGTGTTTGGTCCTCTGGTGTCTGGTCCTGGGGGGTCTGTTGCGTGCGTTCAAAGAATTTCTGCATCATTAAGTCATACTAAGAGTTATATTTATACTTAGTTAACAGCAAATGACGTCCAACCGAATCAAGCGGGAAACAGTCTAATCATAGTGTCTAATTAAATCTCAAGTTTATCTGGCCTGGTGTCTGCCGAGGACATCTTCACCTAACTGCACGGACATTAAACCGCCCGTCTAAATAGATCCCTGTATTTCTAATACGCCAGTCAATAATGTGGCTGTTGATTAAAAAACTTTAACAGTTTTAGAGGTCAGAAATGTAACCAGTCAAAAACGTGACACATCTGCTGATATCTGCTACAGTTCCAAGGCTCCTTTTGACCCATGGTTTGTACATGTTCTTTTGTGTTCCCAGGGCCCCTTTGACCTCCACCAGTAAGGAACATGGGAATGTCTGGGGAACCGTGGCCCTGCTGTTTGAACGCTGCATCTTGGGTGGGAAGGGCCCAGTACCAAAGGCCCCATAACAAGACCCTCCCCTCCACCAAGTTGGGCTTTTTTTGGATGACCTTTGAAACTCCCTGTTCTTGCGCACCTTGGCAGTACCAGCCGTTACAGAAATACACGCGCAAGCCAGTCATGGAAGAAACTTTTCATGTCAATGTCGCAACTCAAAACCCACAACTCACAAGTCGGGACATTGCCCCAAAACAGCTGAAAGTATGATACTGCCGGAAAAAGCTTATGTCTGCCTATGAGCATCATGCATGTATTTTGGGTCTCATTCGTATCGACCAAGAAGGAGGAGCAGTATTTGTGAATGAAGACATAATTCCTGACAAGGTATTTTATATAGACAACAGATGTTGACAACATAAGACCTTATGCCTACATTGAGTGGTTTTCCAGGATGGTTTGGCTTCAAAATAGTGTTGTTGGATGTAAATCTTCTTCCAATTACCATGTCTGACTTGGAACTCACCTGAGGTTGGGAGCTAGAGATGTATTGAGGAATTTGCTGGACTTGCTGCACTTAATTTTGTTAACGTTTTTTTATTAACTTTTAGAAGCCCACCTCTTATTTAATAAGAGTTTAGGGTTATACCAGATTCATAAATAGTTCATTGCTTTGTTTTCTTGTCATCATCAGATCACACTCAAATCATTAGAAAACAAAAGTGTAACCAATAAACCTGTGATGTTCATGATTATTTATTTGAGAAGAACAGTGTAGACTGCATATAATTGTGTCGTAATAAAGTTTTTCTATACACGGGATGTTGTCATTGCAACACTTCTCAGTCAAGTGGAATACATTTGAAGCAATTTGGAGAAAACAGCAATCCAGTTAGGCAAGTAATCCAATCAATTTATTGAGGGTTGATTTCTCTGAACATTTGTTTTTATAGATTGCTGAAAAAATAGCAGCCCGTACCTTTAAGAGGGGAATACTGTGTGCTGTCTTAGTTAACGGTGCAACACATGGGGACAGGCCGGGGGGCCGGGGGGCCGTGGCTTGGATGGCCCTCTGTCTGGCCCCCAACCAGTACACTTGATTTATCCATTAATCCTGTCTGTACATTGTTAGGCTTGCATCTGATACGTTCAAGTTACAAATAATTTCGACCATCGACCCACAGCGACAACATCTCCAATGTGGCCGACCAAAGTTTACCAATTTGTAACAGTGTTTAAATGTTCTAAACAGGATATATTGTTAATCTACTACAGGGTTTTATTTTTAGTTATTAGATATTATTATTCTATGTATAGTATTGTCACTTTCTAGTAAATCACGTGTTGAGTGTTCACAGGGGTGTGACGTCAATGAGAGCAGCACTAATTCAATTCAGCGAATAAAAAGACGGTTTTAAAAAGACTTGGGCCATAACTGAAATTCCATGTAAGGCTTTACACTTTGAGTTCTGTGACTGGCAACATGGCAGGTGCCATCTCCATTTACCACGAGTCGGCAGGACGGAATGGCAGCCGGACACACTGGCTCTGAGACGAAGCATAGCCCGACAAACATCTTCACAACCGAGGAATATTGGCCGGCCCTTCTTTTGGATGTGTCCTAAAGCAGGGGGTCCCGAAGGGGGGATCCATCAGATAGGTTGACATTATCATGTCAAGAAAAGTTAGAAAATGAAAGCTGCAATCAGCAATTGTTGCGCACCCTACTTTGTTTTAATTAAAGGGGGATTTGATTGTATCGCACGGCTCTCATGCATTCGGTGGACAATGACACTCAACCAAAACATAATCGAATCAAAACAAAAGCGGCGAGACAAAATGTCTGATTGCAGCTTTAACATAATCTATATTGTTGAACATTAAAGTATTGCCTCCTTCAGTTTTCAAAAATACCAATAATTATTCCTTGAGAGAAAAACCTCTATATTTATTAACCCCTTCTTTATTTATTTGTTATTTTAACATTATTGCAGTTGTAATTGTAATTATAATGATCAATGAAACAGGCAGGACATTTAGGTATATGCATATATATTATATTATAATATATATATTATAATATTATATATTTATATTCATATGTATGTGACAACTTTTTTGTTACTGCATGCTTGGACCCAGTTGTGGTCTTGACCCACTCTTGAATAGTACCCCAGCTTCTTCACCAGCACACGTGTTCCGACAGTTCAGACGCCAAACAGTTAGTGTTACAAGCCGGGGAACATTAAATGGATATGGATATTCGCAGGCCTATGTTGTTATTCTACAGGCATTCATGGAGATGTGCAATCATTTTCAATATTATCTTTGCGATTATTATGTTTTTTTTAATTGATCAATCTAGATTTATTGAGAAAAGACTTTATGCTTTTACATTAACAAAATGAGGTAAAATATTTATATTGTATATCGTTTAGGAAAAAAGATGGACTGTCATTTGTCAGCTTCAAAACCATTGTGTTGTAATGATTTTATTGACTTAACACTTGTGTGATGTGTTGCAATCCAAAACACATGAAGACTTGAACAGGAATCCAGAACATTACTGCGCACCTAGGAATATGCTTGCAATGGCATTTTAAGTAGTACAAAACACAACTCCACCACTATAAATAATAATAATAATAATAATATTACGAACAAATATCAAACAAATTCCCCTTCACTTATTGACAGTACCCTCTGTCTATAGGATGAGGTCAAACAAGTAAGCGTGTGTGTGTTAAGTTGAAGTTTTTATGTACATACCGACAACTGTCGAAGACTGCCGAAGAAAATCCCTGAAAGCAGCATTGTGACAACCTGGGATTCGACTTAAGTGCTCGGCATGGGTCTATAGGTTTGACATCATACATTCAACATCACACATTCACATCATTCAACGTACGAGACCTTAATGTGTCATCTAAATAAAAAAAAACACAGAGGCTTCGGTTGCATTCAGATAACGGAGATGGCTGAGGTTGAGAGGGGGAAGAGACAGAGCGTGGGGGGAGACCTGCGCTGTGTAGCCCCCTATCAGACGCCCTCCCCGTGCGTCAACGTGTGCTCCATGAGCTTGGCCGCGCATTTGAAGGACTTGTTGCACTCGGTGCACACGAAGATCATCCCGCCGCAGCTCTTCTCCTGGTGGGCCTCGAGCGACGCCGGCTGGCCAAAGTGCATGCCGCAGCCGCTGCAGCTGTGCAGCCGCTCTCCGACGTGCACGTAGCGGTGGCGCGCCAGCCGCGACGCCATAGCAAACGCCACGCCGCACTCCTCGCACTTGTGGGGCCGCGCGTTGCTGTGGATCGCCTCGTGCTCCAGCAGGTTGGAGCTCTTGGTGAAGCTCTTGGTGCACACCGCGCACGCGAAGGGCCGCACCCCGCGGTGGATCTTCTGGTGCTCCGCCATGCGGCTGGCCAGGGCGAACAGCTTGCCGCAGTCCAGGCAGCAGTAGGGCTTGTCGCCCAGGTGCTTGCGCTCGTGCCGCTTTAGCGACAGCGGCTTGTTGAACGTCTTGCCGCACTCGGCGCACGGGAAGGGCTTGTCGTTGGTGTGCATGTTGCGCTCGTGCTTGCGCAGGTCCGACGAGCGCACAAAGTCCTTGCCGCAGGTGTCGCAGGCGTACGGCTTCTCGCCCGTGTGCGTGCGGATGTGCTTGCGGTAGTCCGACGACCAGATGTAGGTCTTGACGCAGAAGGGGCAGTGGTAGGGCCTCTCTCCCGTGTGCAGCCGCTTGTGCTGCTGCAGGGTGCCCTGGTGGGAGTAGGCCTTGCCGCAGACGTCGCACTCGTGCGGCTTGCGGCCCGTGTGCGTCTCCAGGTGGCTCTGCAGGTTGCAGAACTTCTTGAAGGCCCAGTGGCAGCGCGTGCACTTGAAGCGCCGCTGCTCGTTGTCGATGTCCACGCCACGCTTCTTCATCGCCGCAAAGATGCGCGGCACCTTGCCATCGGCGCAGGAGTCGAAGAACATGGAGTCCTTGTTGGCCGTGTGCTCCTTGTGGAGCTCGCTCGCCGTCCCTTCCAGGACGCCGTCCCCGCGGCCTCCTCCTCCACTGCCAGCGGCGGCGCCAGCGTCTGATGGGTTGGCCGTCGCCGCCTTCTGACTGGGTGGGGTGTCACCGGGCTGCGGCTCAGCAGCTTTGGCGTCGCCGTTTCCCACTTCCCGTTGTGTCTGGGCGTGAGCGGCGGGAAGGTCGTCAGGGCAGGCGAGCAGGTCGGAGCTGTAGTGTTTGTTCTGGCCGCACCGGGCCTTTTCGTCCCCATAGGACATCTCGGCTAACCTCTCCGCCAGGTTCCACTTGGGGGTCTGGGGGTTGAGGTAGAAAACCCCGGGGTCGCTGGGGTCGGCGTGACCCCTGAACCTACTGAGAGAGGCTTTTTGCTTGTCCTGGTGTTTCCGGATGCTTCTCTTGGAGATGAACTTACTGGCGGTCAGCTGGCCACTGGTAAGGGTGGACGTTTCTTCAGCCATTCTGGGTTTTACGGTCGGCCGTAGGTCCAGCTGCATTGATCAGAATATCGCAAGGAACGGTGCTCCTATTGTGAAGTATAACTGAAGGAAACACAAGCAGCATCAGTCAGGGTGGATGTACGGTATGTACAGTGTTCATGTGTTGTATTGAATTTCGTTCATGGTACTCAAAGTAAGAATGGATATACATTTTATATAGAACAGCATATATTTGCATATGTTTTATTTTTATGTGAGTAACGATGCACAATTGATGTATATATAGGCCTATATATATATAAATAGAGGGAGAGATCAAGACAAATACAGTAGATATATTTACATCAAACACAATTTATAAATATATGTTTATAAATGACATACATTAAATAGTTAGACACACACACACACACACACACACACACAATATATATATTGATTATATATTGCATAACTGATTTGAAACAGTTTTTTTTGTTCTCTCATCTAGACAGAAAACAGTGCAGTGAAGCGGAACTCTTACCTCCATGCTCTGCTAGGCCAAGTCCGACGGATCAGCGCTCCACCACTCGAGTCGTTCAGGAGAAGGACTCGTGGGCGGAGCCCGAGGCGACACTGGAGAAGACGTCTGGAGACAGCGGTGTTCCCGCAGCCGTCAGCAAGAACTCACCCTTGCACATTTGTCCGACCGCACGTGGCCAAAACATTGGTTGTGTGAGGGGCATTGTGGATGACACAAATATGTCATGAAAGTTCATAGAGAAATGTGTTACGTAAAAACAACAATGCCATAGTTTGCGGGACAAATTGTGTTGCCAAGCAGGACTTTCAAAACATTTGTTTTCGTTAGAGTCACTGCTATTAATTTGTATCGGCTTTACCACAATAAACATGCTTAGGCATTTTTTTATAAAATCCCCATCGAATTCTGCCTATGCAAACAATTTAAAAAAGAGAGTTTGCCAAGTCTATGAGGTCATAAAGACTTTAATTCGATTCACTAGTTGTTATTCATTTGCTTAAACTTTAAACAACAAGTAGGCCTAGCATACGTCTCTGAATGTAGGCTGTCCTATAACTCAAATTAAGTTGCTGAGAAAAAAGTATTGCGCGTTGTCCGGTCCTAACAGAATCGCACACCGATATAGTACTCATTACAGACAGCAGAGGGCGTACTCACCCACTGTTTCATTTCACTATCCACTGGCAAACTGACGACAGGCATTCCAGGGTCATTCCAAATAGATGGAAGAGTGTGGGTCTTAAACTTGTACGGAGTGATGCGACCCCTTGGAAAGACGGTTTATTTTGAGTCGGAGGTGCTCAGGAACAGAACACATAGGGCGCATATCCGAGAGTATGATGCCTGATTAAAGGTATCATATTCATCATATGAGCCTACATTATAAAGCAATTCAAAGAATCCGACCAGAGGTGGGTTGTAAGAAGGTCACGTGTCAATGTCAAGTGTTTGTTTGTAGTCTATCACAACTTTGATTGAGAAGTTAATGTTTACACACGTCTCGGTACATTTATGTTGCGTGTCCATTTAATACGTCTTTCAGCGCCACACACTTTCAGAGACAAAATGATCTGCACGCGTTGGATAAAGAGGAAAACGAAACACTAACACAACTCCTCCAAGTTTTCTACACAATTATCATTGAGAGCATCATCGAACAGTCCAGTACAGGCCGTGTTCATTATACTCTCGCAGAGGCATGTTCCTTGACGTCAGAGATAAGCTGTGGCCTACCCTTCCCTCTGTGCAAACCCACGCGTCTCTAAGGAAGTATTGTTTAGTCACCACCGAGCTGGAACACAACACTCACATTAAAACATTGCTTTGTTTGTTATATTGTCATTTTGTTATCTGCCCGACCATCAGATGACTTAAAATATACGAAATACTTTGCTCAAGAGTAGGCCTACTATACTAAGAGTTTTTACGTCAACTTGGGACTGTAAAGGACAAAAAAATGAAAGACAAAATAGTCAGATGTAAAGTTGGCCAACTTTATTGGATCTTTAATTAAATAATAAGGGCAAGAAAGGTCTAAGCCTACTTTGATTTCAAATAGACTAGATCTGTATCACTCAGTGGCATCTTGCTCTAAAATGTGCTGAGTCATGTCTGGTCTGTTTGGGGGGGCGAGAGGGAGAAGTGAATAATTGGAAACATACCGCTTGGAAGGATTCAGCCCTTTATGTAGGCCTATAGGCTGTACATGAAGAGTACGACATGTATGTGAAGTCGCCGTGTTGGGATATGGATAGGGTTCCTGTGGTACATTAGACTTGTTTGATTAAGCCGTCTACTGGTCTGGATTCTTCTTGCCACTGATCATTAAAGGTGCTCTATATGCAATATGCATTTGTTAAAGTAGTATAGCTCTTTATTCTGACAGACATCAATGATTACTCCAACTGATTGTAATTCAGTGTTTGGTCAGTCACCAGTCCCTCCCCTCTGCGGTACACCTATTTTATTTTTTTCCAGGTGTCCCAGTCCCATTTTATCCAGAGAGAGAACTCTACAAAGGCCGGTCCTCTCTGTGCATTCATGGGCAGGCAGCAGGATTTCAGTGGTGACTGACAACGTCGGAACAGGTGAAACTAACGATTTTAGCGCTCCCAGGAACAACCACCAAACGTCAATTGAGAAAAACAAAAACCGTTGAAGAAAAAAATATGTGCAGTCTCACCCAGCCCCAGAGTCCAATAAGACTGAGCAGCCCTCAACGACACACACACTCCCGCAGTCGTTTTGCTAATAAAGAGGTTCGGCCCGGAATTCCTGTTAAACCAGACACAAGACAAGTTGGATTCTGCCCTTGTGTGATCACGCTTCCGTGTATTTTCCCTTTCATGCTCTTCCTAGATTGTAATCAGGCAAGTTGAGCCAAACCACAAACAACACTACCAAGCGTGTTATTTTCAATTAGTTCAATATTTGCCCACAGAAAGAATAAAGGTCCTACACTGTGCATTGTCGTTGGGGCACGATAGTCAAGCAGTGAGCCATTTGGTTCCGTTTGAACGCAATGATGCCGTTGGTCCGGCTTTTCTGGGATTATATTGCGGAAGCAGAGTTGATCTTGTAGGCGGTGATCTTTCACAACACTTTAATAAACCAGTATAACCTCCTCTCTTGTATTCAATAATGAATCTGAATTAATAGTAAGAAAATATACAAGTGTCTGATGACTAGTAAAGAGTAAAAGTAAATAATAGTTGCCTGGAAAATCAGCAAAGCAAATCAATGCCTAATCTGGGAACCAGCAGTTGTACTCTTGTTAAAGCAGTACAACACAGAGCCTGGGGTGAAAACTGAAAGGGGAGAGTTATTGTATTGTTTCCTAATGTTACAGAGATATCTTACTGAAGAGAAACTAGTTCCAAAGAATGGATGAAGCTTTCAGAAGGGGATTTGAATAACTGTATTTACACTGAGGTCATCCAACGCGTTGTTTATCATCTATGTTTTATTCAAGTATTGCCCAGCAGTTCGATTTGTGTCTCATTAGCTGCTTTCAGACACACGTATATGGCCTGATATTCTCCTCATGGGCCGTATGGCTAAACAACATATCCTGTCATTGTACCCTGAAATTCTCCTGAAAAAAGACATAGTATAGCATTTTCTCTGGAGGAAATGTAAATGACCTTATGTGTGAAAATGGAAAGTCGATATTTCTCACACCACGCGAGTAGGCATGTTGATGACGTCATCAACACTTTCTTTTTGTAGGTCTATACCAGTGTTTCTCAAACTTTTTTTCTGGGGACCCATTGTTTTTAAATTTCAAACCATCGCGGCCCAATTCAAATTCAGCCTTATCTATAAAATCGTGAGAAGAACAAATTTGTGCATAAATGAACATTCCTGAACGTTTTTACTGCCAATTCCGCATTCCCTTATATGAACTTAAACCAGCCATTTCAAAGACATAAATCTTTGTTTTATGCACTTGTTATTGGCCCTAAATGAGACCAAATAAATGCATTTAGCACAAGTTATTTCACAAGAAAGCACAAGAAAGTTTTTTAAATGCTAATGTGTAAAAAAAATAAAATTGCAGGTTATTGCAGATTCATGACCTATAAGCACTTGGTTGAAGTAGGCAGATATCTGCATGATGGCACAGCAATGCATGCCTTTCTGTATACACGGCTAACTAACCCATCATGTCCCATGCAGGTTTATGGCCTTTTTGCACTTAGATGAAAGCTAGAATAGGTCTTATCGTAACTTAGGTCATATCCCGCCCCTTGCAAGCCCACCCCCCTAAACCACACAGAGATTCTACTGATGTCTGAACGACACCAATATCCGAACCTAAAGCATCGAGTCTGAATCTACCTCAGGGTCGAATCTCCTGATGTAAAAATGCTGAAAGAAGGCGAAGTACATGTCTGAAAACGTCTTGTAAGGATGTTGAGATTTTGCCTCAGTAAAACTGGGTGTTGTGTACTGCTGCTGATGTTGTAGGCTTAGTTCTTGTGTAAGAGAAGTAAGCTAAAACTGTTACCAGCTTGCAGATACACTGGGAATGCCTTTTTAGCTCGCTCTGTCAGTCGGTCGGTCGATCGGTATTATATATTCCTAGAATGCTTTCACACATGGTACTACGGTAAATTAAGCTTTTTTTGTTTAAGTATTTTTTTTTGTTTAAATTAAGTTATTTTGCGCGATCAATAAGGGGGCCTCACACAAATAGTAGCCTAGGGGCGAATGACAACCTCAATCCACCACTGGCTGGCAACCATTGTAAGGAGAGAACACAAATCAATGTGGAGAGAATGTGGCTTTAGTTAGTTTAGGTACTCGGTCTCTCTCTCCCCCTCTCTCTCCCCCCCCCCCCCCTCTCTCTCTCTCTCTCTCGGTAGGGTTGCCTGTATTTTTCCATGGCAGTTTGGAGCTGGTACATTTCCACTAAAGAAGACGAGAGAAGACCTGGAGCACATAAGGGGGGTGTTATGAGGTCAAGGGTGGGAGGGTTGGGGTTAAATCTGCCGGACAATGCTCAACTCGGGGGGGGGGGGAAGGGAACTGGAGAACGCCGACTCCCAACCGAGCAAAAAGCACCAAACAGCACCTTCTCTGCACCCCGTCACAGACACATAAAACAACCATTCGCGTAACAGGACACCAAATAAGGAAAAGACGGGAAGAGAACATTTTGTCCCCGTTTATAAAAATAGGCAATCCAACACCAACGAAACCAAACTAAAGAAGAAAGCGTCATGACAGGATCACTGGGCGGCTCGGCTGGGGATAGGCTGCGAGAGCTTTACCACTCCTAGAAGCTGAACCAAGTGTCTGATTTACAACCGTGAGCGTTGGCAGGGATCCTAATGTGTCTAATCCACACACAAGACCCAGCACCCTATTAGATACGCCAAGGACACACATAATAGAATCCAGAGGAGAGAGTAGCTCTCGTTTGTGACTACGGCCTCATACATATCTCTCCTGCAAACCTGTCAACTGTGACAGTTAATACTTAAGTTAGTTACAATATTCACCCATTCAACATGTTTTGAAACTAGTTATTGAATCATGAAATCCTTTGTATGGGAATTTTTTTTGTAAATGCTGTCATGCATAGAGAAACATTATTGAAATATTTTTGCAACATGTGTAACGATTCACTACAAACTACCTATTCCTCAGCTTTTCCGTTTCTGTTCCCGATCAGCTGCACTGCACGTGCACATTTACAGGCCAGGAAGAAAAACAAAGGATCCCTTTGTCACATCTTCCCAAAATAATTTGCTATTCTGAAAGGAACTGAGAATCAATGTGTTCTCCGTAGTAGCGAGCTAGACTCACATAGCGACCATGCCTGATAGGCCTTTATGCATGAAACAATCCGTTTGTGTGTAAAAGTAATTAAAATGTAGGTTGACAGACACTTATGAACACGTGGGACCCTATTTTGTTGTCCATTCTCTTGTCACTAGTTGTTGACCCCAAAGCCAGCTCCCACGACATCTGCTGTGCTTTAACAGCTGTTCAAGTTTCCCATTATTCCACCAAAAGTCAGGGTGCATTTCTCAACAAGTCTGCACGAAGCCCAACGGAAGACGAAGAGGTCAGTCAGGTCACTAACACATTGTGGGCTCTTGAAGTAGTCGAGGGCACTCGTGTACTGGGGGGAGTGGAGGGGGCAGCTTTGGTCAAGGTTGATAAAGGTTATCCCTTTTCTCCAGACCCGGACCCTAGGCAGCCCTAACTTGTGTGAGATAAGCAGGAAACCCAATGAGGTGGGGCCTGGTTTATTCCATTACCTACATTCCCCAAATTAATTGAACCTCGAACGCGATATATATCTTATTAACATAAAGGACATCCCGTGTCCGTCCCCAAATTAATTGAACCTCGAACGTGATACATCTTATTAACATAAAGGACATCCCATGTCCGTAATTGCCTAAATGAATAAGTGCTCACATGCCGTACAAGCATTGGATTTAAACTGGAAGGGATGATACGTACTTCCACAACGGTCACTCATTTGACCCAAACCAAGTTCAAATTATAGTCCCCCCCCCCCCCCCCACCGCCCCCCTACCTTGGTTGGGGAAAAGAACAGGGTGCCTGCTGTACGTTCAGTGTCTACTTTGCATTCAGATAAAATGGCATGTGAACAATTAAACTTTCCTTTCTGGAGACCCAAGACCTTGCTTGGACAGGGTTCACAATAAAACTTCACTTGAAAGCATTTCACAGTAGGCCACCTGGTTCGAGCTCTACCCTACATAAGAGGGCCTCTCCTAGCCCGTGGGCCAAATAGGAAGCAGTTGTAAATAGTACAGATTAAACTGACTTGACAAAGCACAAAATGGCTGTTGTGTAAACTGAAGGAGAGAAATATCCATTTTTTAAAAAGACAACAGATGTTGATTGTATGTGTGCATCTATAAAATACTTAAGATGTAGTAGTATTTTGCAATAATGAGGACATTAAGGGTCACAAAGAACTCACCTGACCTTTCCTCAGCCGCGAGTTTGAGCGATCACATAAGAATTTAACGTTTGCTCTTTGGAGAGGAAATAATGCACGAGCCGTGACCAACATTACCCATCCTGATGTTGGGCGTTTCGTGGCCCAGCTACAGACCTGATAAACTCCACGTGATGCGCGTTAGTAGTTTGTCTGAGGCACTACAACATGCTTTTCCACACAAGACATGAAAGATAACATGGCTGGGCCCTCAGTTAAATCCAACTAATTTTTCATGAAAAGGCTATACACAGGACATTAAAATAAATTTGATCTTTATTAGGATCAAATCTGATAAACCAAAAATATGACATAAGAAAACTTTAGTGTTTGGCTGACCCATAAGGACTGTTATATCATTAAGCTTAACGTTTCGCAGGGGTGCCACCCCAGCACTAGCAACTCTTTGGTTCAGGGTGTTAAGTGATCAGCTGCCATATCCTGCGAAAACTAACGATTATTCATCGTACCGGAACACGAGGTAAAGAATTACAAAAACAATCTACTATAGAACGGCAGTATGAAGACGTTTCTATCCTACCATGTTTCTATCCCTTGTTCTTTATAGAAAGGCTCACCGCCAACTCATGGAGTTTCTCTATTTTAGGATAGCCACATTCAATACACAAGAAAGTTAAGTAGTTGGGCTGAAGAACCCCAAACACTAGCATATAGAGGCCTCTGTGGCGGAGTCTTTCACTTGCTGTAAACTGTTGGCGCGTCACCCTCCTCTTCAAGTAGACAGGTGCGCACCAGCGACTCGGTCACCGCGTAGGGGTCACAGTTGGCCGACGGACGGCGGTCTTCGAAGTAGCCCTTCTTCTCCTGGCCCACGGAGCGCGGGATGCGAATGCTAGCACCGCGGTTGGCCACGCCGGCGGAGAACTCGTGGATGCTGGAGGTCTCGTGGTGTCCTGTAAGGCGGCGGGCGTTGTCCAGGCCCCCATTGGGGTCGTATGTGCGAATGTGGTATGTGTGTCTCTTGGACAGCCTCTCGATGGCGTCCTCGATGGCCCTGAATGGGGTGGAACAGATTATTGGCAACAGAGAAATATTTGCAGAGCAGATAATCAAATTATGGTCCTCAGTTTTTGATTGTTGGAGTTGCCCCCCGTGATCCCCATGATGCATCTGGAAACGGTTCATTTTGCTCTGCAAGATGGGACTTTTGAAGGGGGAACCGTCTAAAAGTTGTTATACGTTTTTCTGTTGTACATGTGGGAACAGAGTTTATTTGTCATCTGTGTGCTACACAGTGTCGCTTCACCGTGTTGTGCCTTTTTAAATGTATGCCAACCTGAAACCAACTTGACTGTATGAAAAGAAATTCTCCCATTGGAGACATTAAAGAACCCAAGTACTTTCGGATCACCGATCCGAAAGTAGACTTTGCAGCAAGTCTTAAGTCCACGTTTTTAAAGCTCTGCTCTAGAAATTAAATATCTCACAGGGAATATGCAAACTCAATACAACAAACAACGTCAGGTCCTTACTTCAGACCGCCCTCGGCCCTCATCTCGTTGGTGCTGAAGTTGGTGTGGCAGCCGGCGCCGTTCCAGTTCCCGGTGATGGGTTTGGGGTCGAAGGACACGATCACGCCAAAGTCCTCGCAAACGCGGTGCAGGATGAAGCGGGCCGCCCACAGGTGATCGCCCATGTTGATGCCCTCTGTAGGACCCACCTGGAACTCCCACTGCAGAGGAACCACAAGGGCCAACGGGATTCAGCGAAGGAGCTACAAAGCCATACGTCCATAGATTTACATTTTAACTTAGTCACTTAGCATCTCATTTATTTAAACAGCCTTGTACTCTGCTGTGAAAGTTGAATTGAGCACCAGCTTATCTTATCTGATAAACAGCAGTTTGAAGTCTTGTTTAGGAAACGACCAACGCTTTGAGGTGTTCAACTCCATTCTTCGCAGCCAGTAATTGCATACAATCACCTTGACACAGACAATGAGCACACAAACTTCTAACTTCTAGAACCAAACCTAATGTTCTCCGGCCTGAATACTCTGAATTAGTAGGGGTGAAGCAGTATCGGTGAGTGAGGGGGTGGGGTGCACCTGCGCAGGCATGACTTCTGCGTTTGTGCCACAGATATCCACCCCGGCATAGAGGCATGCTCGGTAGTGCGCCTCCACGATGTCCCGACCGTAGGCCTTGTCCGCACCCACCCCACAGTAGTAGGGTCCTGACCAGGAAGACAGAGAGTACACATTAATTACCCAGCATGCAACACCCAAACCCTCAGTGTAAAGACGGTGTGCGTTTATATGTCATGTGAAACACCAACGTGAGACAGTTATTGTGTTGACACAGTAGGGAAATTGTAATAAAAGTTTTAATATTCATTCTGTCCAATATCTGATTCTTAATATTGTACCGATGGCAATGCATTGTTGTTACTTCTTCTGCCAAATGTATTTTGTGTAGGTTATACACCCTAGCTTGATGCGCCATTCATTTTATAGCCAAGATGGCCACATGGTGAACAAGGCACATGTGGATGCTCACCTTGGGGACCCGGGAAGCCATTGGAGGGCCAGCCGAAGGGGTGACCGTCCGTGCCCAGCAGGGTGTACTCCTGCTCCATGCCAAACCACGGCTGCTTGTCTGCCACCTCTGACATGCTCATCACCTTGCTACAGGTGTGGCGCAGGTTGGTCTCTGTCCGAAGAGATGATACAGAAACAATTTAGGATCCAAAATTATTTGGAATACATTTGTTGCTTTAATATTCATTATACTGACTCATTGATCATCTCAACTCATATTTACTTTCTCAAATGTCACCCTCATTCATTTGCAACTCATTATTACTTTACCATAATAGCATTAATTGCAAAGGTAACTGAGTGATGAATGCTTGTAAAGATAGCGTTTGCTACTCACTACATGACGCTAGAATAGACTAGTTGACTTGACGTACCAGCCGGCTTGCGGTTGTACTTGAAGACCTCACACAGGACCAGCTTGTTGGGGTCTTGGCGGAAGGGGTCTCGGAACATGGCCACCGGGATCAGGTACATATCGCTGTTGGACCCTTCTGACTGATGGGTGCTGGAGCCATCAAAGTTCCACTCTGGCAACTCTGCAACATAACAATGGCAGGTAAGAATAGGCAGGTCAGTCAATCGGTGGCCATCTTGGTTTTTAACAACTTATTTGCAAGACAGTTACTAAAAAACAAACAAAAAAAAAAACACTACAAATGATGCAACTACAGTGGTAATGGCGCTACCCTCCACCCCTCCAAAGAATTTATCGAAATGCTGCACCATCGATGGTCTTGGGTTCGGAATTCAGCGTCCGCGTCTTGCAGCGGAGTCCCTCCCCAGAACCGTCTATCCAGATGTACATGGCCTGGACTTTATCTCCCTGCGGGAGTTCCAAGAACTGCTTCTTTACAGTCTTGCTCAGCACGGCACTGGCGGAAGTGGCCATGTTACCCCAGGTAAACCTGGGGATGCGAGAAGGAAAAAGTCCGCGCGTCATTACATATGTAGTGGAACAGGGACTTTTTGTAATGCAGACGTCTAGCCTATACGCCTGCGGCGCGAGAGAGATGGAGAGACGTTTGATGCCATAAAGTTGTTGTTTTCTAAATAGACCAACACATCAACAACTTATCAATATAGTGAAGAATGAATGTCGGGAGAAGACGTTTCAGAATGTCCTCGCAAGCAAGACATCCGGATTTCCTCATTTAGCAATACGGCACTTCTTTGTGGACGGGAGCCACGAGCCTTCAAGGAGTGACTATATAACTCAGCATATGACGTAGAAAATCGGTGGCCAACAACACGAAGCCTAAACTGAGTCATATCTTCAGAAAAAGTTAAATACTAAGAAATTCTTAGGCTATTAAATCATGATGCAACACAAAAATACAAGATAGACTTGTTCGAAACATTACCTTTTATCAGCTGGAGTGTGTATATAGAGGAATGACAGATCGTGGAGTGTCTATTTCGTGCGTTGGACCTGTAGATGCTCATTCCTATCACGTGGAAGTGGTTACTCGGCTTTATTTAACTGTTGAAAACATCTCCTGACGACGATTGGCTGGCGAATCCGTGTCAGCTTGATGTAGACAAGACAGATGTTCTCATTGGCTGAAACGGTAGACCGGTTCCCAGCCGGCTCTCTGGGTGGCTAGACACAACCGGGTTACATTACAACTATTTTATACACTTCAAAAACAAGCTCACCATTTTGTCTAAACTCAGTGGATGTATTGATTCTCATATCTTTAAAGTCACTGATAACTGCTCAAATTGTGTCTTCTGGTTGAATATCTTAAAGCGACAACATAATTAGCACTCTCCATCACAGACAATAGTGATAATGTTTTCGATTCTGGGATTAGTAGGCTTAACGTATCTTACTTATCGGGTTGGTGCTTATCCTTTTTCCCAAGTGGGGAACTTTGTAACTTACAAAGTTTGTATCGTGACGTAGACCTACTAACTAAAACAATCGTGACTCAAAGTAAACACTGTTGCTCTTCCTGGTTCCACCACAGGGATGCAGGTTCACAAATATTTGGACATATAACAAATTAGCTTTAAGCTGTTTAAAGTTGGCTAAATAATCGAACAAACTGGACTTATTTTATCGTGAATATAGGATGTAGTGAAGGTTAGGTCAAAATGCATATTTGAAAGTAAGTATATTAATATACTTACTTTCAAATAGGCCTATGTATTTTTATTCTGAAAAGTTGCCTGCAATCTGGCCCGATCTGACCCTCGCTGCTGATTTGAGATAAATAATTACTGAAGGAGTAGGCTGCATAAGCCTAAACTAATCACCGTAGAAAGAATCCTGTAAACCTAAAAAACAGGTAGGCCTCTCACAGATTATCATGTCGTGATCATGTAGTCAATGGGACATTTAGGCTGATAGGATTATTAGCCTATAGTAGTATTATGGATTTCTGGTCCTGACTTTAAAGGGAATCCCGTTTTAAGGATAGGAATATATGAATAATAGGCCTACATGAAGATAGGCCCATCGTTTAAAAGAGATAGTTTTGAACTTGATAGGCCTTTTGTGCTGTTCACTAGGTCCCAAATGATGGAGGGCGAAATTATCTTCGTCTTTCCACTTCAATTTCGGTTTAGTTTAAGAATAGGCCTACATTTAAACCAGAAGTTAAAGCGTCTCATCTACAACAAATCCGACTTTGTTGGCCGTGCACCTCAGTTATCAAGGGAGTATGCAAAGCGTTTAACCGTAGGCTTATAGCCTAACTGCAGTGACAATCAATCACTTTGACAATTAACATTTATAAAAGATTGTATTATGCTATAAACCTTTACCTACCATATTGTAGCTTTCATTTGTGCGTTCATATTATATTCATATGACTATATTATTGTTCATTTAGTACTCAATTAACTTTTTTTTGTTTCACTCTTTCATTTATTCCTAACTCATTGTTACTTTGCCTTAATTGCAGTAACGGTTACTTTGTGGGATACAACCTTCAAAATAGAGTTGGCAACTCTAGTTTACAATAGGCTACGCAGAGTAGGCTAAATTACACTAAGAGTAGGCATTGATTTCACAAACCTGACGAACAGGTTCTCCCACGAAGTAGGGTAATTGAGGGAATAATGTGATATTAGGCTACCAATCATGGGTCTCCGTTCCTAAGGCTCTGTTAAAATAAATGTCGAAATTAGCTCTTAATAGCGCTGTTTCTAAAATGGAAGATTGTATAGGCTGTATACGGTAAAGCCTACAGCCAACGTGTCATTTTAAAAGATAGGCTTAAATAAAAAAAATACATGAAGCCTAATATAGGCTTATAGCCTATATTTTAAATGTTTTAAACGTGATGGCTATTGTGATGATTTTGGGTGTTCAATTTGTGATTGAGAATGGTTCAATCGTTTGTCCTCCTCAGTTTGATTGCATTTAGGTCTATAAATGTAATCCAGAGGTGAAAGCGTCCCATCTAAAACAAATCAGATTTTGTTGGAACCACCAAATTCCGTCTAGGCTGCCATATATCTCCCCCGCTCACCGCTTCAGTTTTTTTATTCAGTCGGTCGATGAAGGTTGAAAATCTTTGTTACGCATCGCTGACACCTAGTGGTCAATAATATCAGCACACATCCGATTTCAACCGGATAGTAAATAGATAATCATACTCCAGTCGCTGATTGATCAAATTTACGCGATTAGGAGGAACATCTCTGACTTTGGCACCGTTTTTTGTGGGGTCACGAGCTGAACAACCGGTACCACTTATCTAGATGGGATACCAAAACAAAACATTATTTTGAATTTATAATCTTACATTTTAAGGATATTATATTACACGACCAATCGATTTACGTGGTTTTTAAACGGCTTTCTTTGGCCTAAAATGTGTCTTTGTTAATTGTGATTTTTCCTATTTCAGTAGGCCTAAAGGCCATGGCCTTGCACGGAGATATGGCGCCATCTTTCGGTATGTCGGCCAAAGGGAATGCAGGTAGAAATTCTTCATGAAAAGCTTCTGCTTCTCGGCAGGTTTGGAATGTTTAATAATACCATAATGAGACACAAGGGGGCGTCATTACATCGCTTAACTTCGGCCTATCCAATGTTGTATGGTTCTTCAGCGTTATCCTTCACACCCAACAACAACATGGACAGAAAAGGGGAAAAAAAGAAAGAAAAGAATATGTAAACATACAAATGGATAAATTATTCATAGTAAATATCTTCATTAATTTAAATACATTACTAAAATCTAAATCTTGTGTGCGTCACAACCACCCCGCCCCGACCACCGTTTAATTCCTATAATTATTTTTCTTAACCTCATAACACGATATCATATGTAGGCCTATGTAGATGCATCGACCTCGATTTAAATATATTCAACACATTTTCACTAGTTTGATTATCACTGTGTATGCCTTTAAATCATGCATAGCCTACATAGGCCTATTGAGAGATGCACTCTGTAGACTCTGGAGGAGTCGTGGTTAATTTCCTCCTTTCTGTTAGTCCAGCTGGGGGATGGAATTTATATAGTAAAACGCCCTTCTTCTACTTCTTCGCAGAATACTAAAACGAAACATGGAGGACATTTAAAAAACCATTAAGCAGGACACATAAACGAGAAGCACACTGCTGGTCATTCCCGCTCGCCAACATAAATGCTAATTGGTTAATTTCAGCTCCATCATGTCCCACAAAACCACCGCAGCCTCCTTCATTACGCCGCCATAAAAGACTTCCGCCGCGCAATAAAAATTATGTCAATTAGTATGCAGAACAATGCTTAACATATCAGAAAATTAATCTACAAAGAACTTGAATTAAAAGTTTCATTCGCAGAATAACTGGGACAGGCCAGCAGAGAATGGTATTGTATGTGGTCTAGTTCGCTGTAAATTGCTCCTTTGTTACAAGTGACGGAAAGCAATTAAAGCAGGCATTTCGCTGTAGTCTTTTTCTCTAACTTGCTGTCACTGACTAAACTGTCCATTCTGTGTGTGCCTGCCTATGCATTTGAATGGAAACTTACTTAAATCCAGCCGAATTGGATTCTGAGAGGATAAAGAGTTTCAAGATCGTTTGGTTTAATTGGACTAGGGATCCCCGCCGGAAGACGGGCTGTTTGTTGTGAAGGAGATGCTCTGGATAGGCTATGGCAAAATGCATGGGGCCATAAGCACTGAATGCTATAGTTTTTTCCTTAGTATAGGTTATATGAATAAATGAAGCCTTACTTTTTATGGTTAGTGTTAGTATAGGTCTATACGAACTATATTATACTCTTTAATGGGCTTCACCTTAATGAGCAAAAACATTTTACATAGACACATAAGACAGAACAAGCAATTTAAACAAACAAACAAACACACAAAATATCAATACGATTTAAATCCTACACAAGAAGGGGCAGGAAGTGGGACAGAGCGCTGAGGAGAAGCTGTAGCAGTAGAGAGGTAGTAATAACTTACCGTTTGTGAACATGTTCCATTTTAGTTTTAGTTTTATTTCATTATCTCAACCTTCCCATGTCAGAGGGAATTTGGTAGACGCTCTATAAGTTGCTTTAGATATGATATTATCTTATATATTATGGTACAATCATCCTAACTTCTGACACCAGTTAGGACCAATAAGAATGCTGCTAAGGTCCCCCACTAATGCCAATCAAATCCCAAAGGATCCAATCGCATCTCTCCAGTGTTTTTCCCGACCTCATATATTATACTTGTAAATAAATATTCTTTCAGATTCTCACCAGAT
>OLKM01000008.1:436799-439299 GCA_900291075.1 Melanogrammus aeglefinus
GCAAATGTATGTGTGTGTATATGTGAGCAATTGTGTGTGTGTGTGTGTGTGTTTGCACATGTGCTGGTGCGTGTGTGTGTGTGTACAAGTGAGTGAAGGGTTGTACACAGCAGCTGGGCCCGGCTTTTTACTCTCCATGCGCTGGGGCCCTTGGAGGCCCCCAGCGTTGTTGTGATTGATTGGGTCCTGGTGCTGACCGGGCTGGGACCTCCGAGCCCAGGGGCCCGCCAGCCCACCAGCCCAGGGGCCCCCAGCCCAGGGACCCGCCACGCATGATGTTTATTTGTGGTCGGAACCCGTCTTTGTCAGGGGGCCTGAGTCGTCAGACATCTTATTCCCCCCCCCCCCCTTCTCCCTCTTAAACGCCCTCTCATCGAGGACCATGTGGTGTTGTTGTTGGATGCAGTCTGTCTTTGTTGTTGCTTATTGTTGACATTTATATACAAATTCATTTCATGAACACAAAGCTCTTTGTCACGGCTTTTGGATGGATGGATGGATGGATGGATGGATGGATGGAGGGAGGGAGGAGAGGAGGGAAGAGAGAGAGAGAGAGAGAGAGAGAGAGAGAGAGAGAGAGGAGAGGAGAGGAGGAGAAGAGAAGGAGAGAGAGAGAGGAGAGAGAGAGAGAGAGAGGAGAGAGAGAGAGAGAGAGGAGGAGAGAGAGAGAGAGAGAGAGAGAGAGAGAGGGGGGTAGGTAGGCAGCCAGGCAGCCAGGCAGCCAGGCAGACAGACAGACAGACAGACAGACAGACAGACAGACAGACAGACAGACAGACAGACAGACAGACAGACAGACAGACAGACAGACAGACAGACAGACAGACGTAGATAGACAGACGTAGATAGACGGATAGATGGACAGATGGACAGATAAACAGACACAAAGGATAATCAGGCAGTGAGACAGACGGCCAGTCCTTACATCGTATCTAACACTGATTAGAAGGGCGTGTTGGTTTTTGTCTGTCTAGCTCTGGTAGGAAATGAGGGGTGAAAGGTTGATGAGAAGGACAGAGGACAGAGGTAGGGGTCGTCTTGGGCCGTCTCTCTTCTGCAGAAGGGAGGCTTGTTTTAGTTATCGCTCAGCCGTTACTCAACTGGTGTTTACATCAGCCTAATGGATTTGGAACTATCGCTTATTGTACTTCACATGAACCTCATGACACCCTTTTGTTTTGTTTATGTTTGGGTGTTTTTCAGCTATGGTTGATGTTACGTGGGCAAATTATTATTGTGATATTGTTTATATTATTGCCATTATTTATTATTAGTAGGAGTCTGATTATTAGTCGAATGTAGTAGTTGTGGTAGTATGCCTTGTATAATATGTCTGATTGGTAAATGGGATTAAACAAGCCATCATGATTTTGCTTACTGTTTATAATATAAAATAATCAATTATTACATTATAATATAACAATGATATCAATAAACACTTTCAACATGGCCGCCATCTCATCTCACAGAGAAAGAAAGCTTTATGTGCGAGATAAACACGTAGAAGGTCCTAGCTGGTCCGAGTGTAATAGCTTTCCGTCTGTCAGACAGTGTTTGTTTTTACAGGTACAGACCCTCCCTGTTTATTCCCTATCTACTTCATAGGTTAACGGTTCAATTATTGACCCTAAACTATACCCGCGCTCTTGGGGTTGCGGACATGATGCATGGCTTTGCGTCGGAATTCAAACAGCGAGTTTAACAAATGAGGAGTCGAGTCTTCTCAAAGTGGAGACCAGTCAATTGTAGAAACATAAAATAAATATAGAGTATCATTGGCCCGTGATGTCTATTATATCTAGTCAATTCACAAACGCACTAATGCTAAAACGTCACGTAAAACTTAACAAAAAGTCCTCGGTTCTGCATTTCGTGCGTCGAGTGAATTGATATTCTGCTGAAAGAATATCGCTTTATCATTTCTCTCATGGAGCGTTTGGCTCGCTGCGCATAGAATATACGGAGGCTGCTGGTGCCTGCTATAGATTCCCCCCCCCCCCCCCCAGCATCTCCTCTTCGTGGTGACACTCCCATCGTGTCCAAAACACTCAATGAATCCCCAGGAATAATACGACCCAACAGTCAGCACTCCAACGCGAGCGCGGAGCCCATATCCGATGCGTCGGGAAGATTGATCTCCCATAATGCATTGTCTTGATGAGACATTGAAAAATGGCCTTCAGCCGCGACGTGTCAATATCAGGCTTGGATGCACCCTGCGGCCCCCGCGCCTCTTATTTAATCCGGGGCTTTTCTTTAAAATGATACCTCTCTTGTTACATTTCCACTGCCTGTCTGTCAGCTTGACACCGCAATATTCCCGGCCGTACGTCGTCGGCCTACCCCCGTATTCCGCCGCCGCCGCTCGGCTTCATTTATTTTAAAACACCATTTCACACACGGCTGGCTTTAACAAGGCATTATACAGCGCCGCCAGAGAGAGAGAGGGAGAGAGCGCGCGTGTGCGTGAGATAGAATTGTGACAGATACAACCTTTTTA
>OLKM01000008.1:449299-462191 GCA_900291075.1 Melanogrammus aeglefinus
TATAGATACAGAGGGGGAGAGAAAGAGAGAGAGGGAGGGAGGCAGTAGAGACCTGGGAGAGGGAGACCTTTACATTGAGAGCGGGATGGAGAGAGGCAGAACGAGACCTGGAAACAAAGAGGAAGAGAGTCCTATAGAGTGAGAGAGGGAACGAAAGAACGAAAGAAAGAGAACAGGAGGTACAGGATGGCCGACACCAGCTCTGCGTCAGCCCCCTACACATCCTCTGTCTCTCTGCGGTCTTCAGGGGCCCCACCTGCTGGTGTTTTGCTGTGAGGGCCCCCCCGTCTGTCCCCCCATCTGTGTGTCCGTGTGTGTGCGGTGTCAGCGCGGAGCTAAACTGCAGCCGGTGTGACACGGGAGGAGCCGGGCTGAATTATTAAGAGTGCAACATCTTCCTTCCATCTGGTGGAGAGGAGGGCTCAGCATACGTGTTCAGAAATCTGTCCCCTGTCGCGGCTGATCGGGTCGCCGCTCGGTTTCATCTGCTTAGCCTACAGTCGCTACGGAGAGGAACCTGTGCCATTTGAAACATATACATACATCTAAGAACCTGTATTTATGTATAAAATAAATAATAAGGTATTAAGAATGAGAGACAGAGATATATTCACTATACATATACATATGGACATATATATATATGTTTATACTGTATTTTAGGACTTTATGTTATTATTTTGCCTTATTATTCACTTCATTGGGTTATGTAATTATATTTTAATAAATTCAACTGAATATAATTGGAGAAGAGAGCACAAGAGAAAGAGAGAGCGAGAAAGAGACAAAGTGAATTGGAGAAAGAATTATATAGGGTGAGAACGAGATAACTAGAGAGAGAGAGACATAGGGAGAGAGAGAGAGAGAGAGAGAGAGAGAGAGAGAGAGAGAGAGAGAGAGAGAGAGAGAGAGAGAGAGAGAGAGAGAGAGAGAGAGAGAGAGAGAGAGAGAGACATAGGGAGAGAGAGAGAGAGAGAGAGAGAGAGAGGGAGAGAGAGAGAGAGAGAGAGATGAGAGGAAGAGAGGAGAGGAGAGAGAGAGAGAGAGAAGGGGGGGGGGAGAGGGGGGGAGGGGGAGGAGAGAGAGGGGGGAGGGCGAGAGAGGAGAGAGGAGAGAGAGAGAGAGAGAGAGAGAGAGAGAGAGAGACAGTGAGACAGAGAGAGAGGTGAAGGAGAGAGAGAGACATAGGGAGAGAGAGAGAGGAGAGAGAGAGAGAGAGAGAGAGAGCGAGAGAGAGACATAGGAGAGAGAGAGAGAGAGAGAGAGAGAGAGAGAGAGAGAGAGAGAGAGAGAGAAAGAGAGAGAGAGAGAGAGAGAGAGAGAGAGAGAGAGAGAGAGAGGGAGAGAGAGAGAGAGAGAGGAGAGAGAGAGAGAGAGAGAGAGAGAGAGAGAGAGAGAGAGAGAGAGAGAGAGAGAGAAGAGAGAGAGAGAGAGAGAGAGAGAGAGAGAGAGAGAGAGAGAGAGAGAGAGAGAGAGAGAGAGAGAGAGAGAGAGAGAGAGAGAGAGAGAGAGAGAGAGAGAAATAGAGATAGAGAGAATGATTGATTGATTGATGGAAATTGTATTTCAAACATGGAAAAGAAAAACAGGAATTGTCATACAGAAAATCATGATGTTACACAATATAGAGATCATAGCGATGAGTAAAGAGATTATGATAGAGATAGATAGATATATGGAGGGACAGATCGAGAGAGCTAGAGAGAAAGAGAAAGAAAGGAGAGGTGGAGACAGTGAAATCACATCGGCAGAGATAGAGAAAAGGGGGGAGGTGAGGGTGGGCTGGGGCTTGAAGGTTAGGTCTCTCGTTCAGAGAGAGAGAACATCTAGGCGCCCCCCCCCAAAATACCTTTACACATGAGGTATTATCTTCACCCTGTTAACCCACATTAACATTTAACATGTAAATGACATGGGGGGCCTGCCATGTGTTTCCGTGTGTGTGGTTGTGTGTGTGTGTGTGTGTGTGTGTGTGTGTGTGTGTGTGTGTGTGTGTGTGTGTGTGTGTGTGTGTGTGTGTGTGTGTGTGTGTGTGTGTGTGTGTGTGTGTGTGTGTGGTGTGTGTGGTGTGTGTGTGTGTGTGTGTGTGTGTTGTGTGTGTGTGTGTGTGTGTGTGTGTGTGTGTGTGAGTGTCAGCGTAGGCTAGATAGAGGGGTCCACTGATTGAATGTGAGCTGCACATTCCAACGTTTAACAAGGTGATCTTAATAAAAAGATATCGCCCATGTCAGTGCGTTTCATGGATGTAATTCCTGAATTGAAATTGGCATTTTGGGCTGTGTCGCCCCTTCACTTTAATTTTATGGCATTCTTAAAAATGTAATTCAGTTCCAAGATACGCACATAAGGTCTGCTATATGCTATCCTATCACACAAGGATCCTAGCCTAGCATCAGATCGACTAGTACATCCATCATCAGGCTAGGCTAATAAAATAGGCTATCCATAAATGTGTATATTATACTATAATGCTAGGCTATCAACAGATTATGCTAGGCCCAGCATACCATGATGCTTGATGATCCTATGCTACCATATCATGATGCTAGGCTAGGCTGAAGTGCTGTGAATAGTAAGGCTCTTCTTTGCGTCTGTATTGCAGACTTTGCACTTGACATTTCCGTGATTCATGCCTGGTGCGCTGTCGGGCCCCGAAGGCTCTTTGGACCTTTAGCGAGACAGAACCGCAGACTCTGTTCATGGTCAGAGCGCATAGCAAGCATTCCCCTACCCTTTAAACGCACCGAGGGCTAAAGCAATAGCGCTAAAAAATTGCACGCCATTTCTTCATATTCCTACTTGTACGTTGTATGACAAAAAATATAATCGTACTAGGAACCCACTGTGTGTGCGTGTGTGTGTGTGTGTGTGTGTGTGTGTGTGTGTGTGTGTGTGTGTGTGTGTGTGTGTGTGTGTGTGTGTGTGTGTGTGTGTGTGTGTGTGTGTGTTTTTGGCAACACTGTGATGTATTTTTGAGCACAGAACTTCTGGTTCAGAGAGCGTTCGATCTTTATCTCTAGCGTGATTCGGGGGGAGTGAGTGAAGACTGAGAGCGCTTTAGAGAGAGAAGAGAGAGCGACCACGAGCGAGCGTTGCGCTGCGGTCCAACGCTGGGCCGGCGGTGCATATGTTCCAGAGCTTTGGGGAGATGATAGGGGCGGTGAATAACAAATGCTTATGATGAGTCAGTGGTGGTTGAAGGACCCTGGGGGTTCTGCTGGCGATGTGTAACGGCTCTGGTGGCTAAACAGACAGAAGAACAACACACAGCGGATCCGTTGATCTGGCTGCAAGCTTCTCGGATCACCAAAGCCTGGAATGGTCGGGCGAGGGGAGACGGGGGAGAGAGGGAGAGGGGGGAGGAGAGAGGAGAAGATAGGGGGAGAGGGAGGACAGGGAAAGAATGGTGAGAGGGGGGGGGGGGGCGGGGGGCGGGAGAGAGAGAGAGAGGAGAGTGAGCGGGGGTAGAGAGACATTGGAAGGGGGAAAGGCAGAGCTAGAGAGAGAGAGAACGACAGAGAAGAGACGAGAGAGAGAGAGAGAGAGAAAGAGGGAGAGATGATGATAGAGAGCAGTGGGGGGTATCCCCGGAGCAAAAGAAGGGTGGCAGAGGGGATGAAAGAGAGGCAGATAGGGAGAGCAAGAGAAAGGGAGAGAAGGAGGGAGAGCGAGAGAGAGAGAGAGTGAGCGAGAGAGAACCAGTGTGCCTTTGAATGTAGTTTCTGCTAGAGGAAGAGCTTCAAAGACCTAGCAGAGTAAAGCCCCCCCCTCGCCTCGCTATCTCTCTCTCTCTCTCTCTCTCTCTCTCTCTCTCTCTCTCTCTCTCTCTCTCTCTCTCTCTCTCTCTCTCTCTCTCTCTCTCTCTCTCTCTCTCTCTCTCTCTCTCTCTGCCTCTTTCAAACTTTTAACTTTTTTGGGTTTATTTATTTCTCAGACTTGGCTCTCTCTCTCTCTCTCTCTCTCTCTCTCGCTCTCTCTCTCTCGCTCTCTCTCTCTAAAGCTCCATCTCCTCCTCATCCTCCTCCACCCATACCCCCCACCACCACCCCCACCCCTCTCTGATTATGCATCTCCCTGATCCATTGCAAGCCTGGGCACAGTGGCTTCTGCAGGGCTGGGCTAACATGAATATTTCTGCTGCATCAGAGGTACTCGGATGCTGCCAGAGCCTCTGAGCCTCACAGGGGGCTTCAGCCCAGAGACCCAACAGCCCTGCCCGACGTGGCGCACGACGCAGTGGGGTAAATAAACCAGTGTTGATTTATCCTTTTCCCTTCGGTTTCGTTGCGGTTCGCGGGGAAATACACATCGTATTATATTAAAACTGAAACCGACTGAAACATACTTTCATTTCACTCTTATTTTTCCTAACTTTTGAATGGCTCTCATCACCTGGTATCAACTGGTAGCTGTTGTTCTGCTAGACATACCTAGAAGCAGGGAGAACGCTTGTGTTTTTGTCTAAGTTTTCTTCCTGCTTCTACTGAGGTTGAGTTGGACTTTTTCTTGGCTCCTGTCCGGGTTTCTAAGCCTTTTCTAAGTCTAATGTTGGCCGGTTGGATGCCCTTTGAGAGGGTTGTGGTCTTAAAAGGCTTAGCATAAATCCTGACGTGACTTGACTATTAAGTGGGGCCAATTGGACCAAACTCGACTAAACTGATGAAGTAACTTCACTTTGTCAAGGTAAAAAGCTCTGGTACATCTACACAATTTTTTACGATGTTTAGGCTCTGAACTTAGTCATCTTTTGATTGAAGAAATCAAAGAGAAAGCAATTAAATATCATCTCACATTTTTGAGGAACGTATGTAGAAAAAAGTGACCTGTAGGAAATGTGGTTGAGTGAATATATGGACAGTATATATAAATATATATTTAACTATCTATCTGACGAAAATAGGCCTTATCTAAATGCTGCCTACATCTTAGGCCTGCTCTCCTTGATTGGCCAATGTCTGTTTAGAACTTCCTGTCTTCCCAGAGCCACTGTGGGAAATGTCTGGTTTTGTCTATTTTAAAACGTGTTTACCCCTTTGATGTTGACAAAGATACACACAATTTGGCTGTTTTAACTGTTTTTTGATGAAAGTAAAGATGTAGTATCAGCGCATGGCGTGCATATCAAAGAACAACAACACGCAAAATAAATAAACATAAATAAACACAAAGGGGAAAAAAGCAAAGCGCTAAGTTGCAGAAAACACCAACATGGATTTAACATTGCGAGGCGTTCCCAGTCTCCTAGTGGGCGATCTTGCATCTTCTCGCATGTGATCGCTTGCCTGGCTGCTGTTCTTCACCACGAACACAGTCCTCGAGATGGTGCAAATCTGATCGTGTCAACGTTTGAAGAAGAAGAAGTAGAAGGAGGAGGAAGATGAAGAACCAAGCCCCCCCCCCCCCCACCCCCTTCCCCCTTTCCCCCCAGGAGCTACAGCCGGCTACTTGGCCTGGCACGGTGTGCATGAGGCGGAGGGGATGAGGTGGTGGGGGTTGGTGTGTGTTTCAGTTTGAACGTGGGATGGGCTTTCATGACGACTTTGAGGGAATCAAAGGCGTTTGTTTTGCACTCACAGGAAAGAGGTGAGTGGGTACAACTGTTGCCTGCCGCTGTCACCCCGACAGGCTGATCGAAACTCAGGCTTGTCGGCTTTTTGACAATCGCTGGTACTCTTTTTGTGTCACACTCGAGGGTATGTGCGTCGCCATGTCTCCGAGCCTTTGTGTAAATCTTTTATTGGTGTGTTTGTCTTTTCACGGTGGATTCAGAATAGTTGCCGCATCCAGAAAAGTCGAACCGTGAGGCTTCGGAGCGCTGTCTTAAGAGATTAAATTCACGTATTGGGAAATTACAATGTACAGGCGTAGTAATACTTATCGTACATTTATGTCATTAAATTTAATTTCATCTTCCGAAATATGCGGACCAACACAACAAACATTATGTTTGTTATAACTGTTTTGGCTCCCAAAGTCTGATTCAAATTAACTGTAAATTCTCCAGAAGTCCTACTGTTGCCAGGTAACGGCCACTAGTATTTTGGGACGTGTCTAAAGATTCGCAGAGGGTGAGCTACATGCAAGCAGCATCACTCTATCATTAAAGTCCACCAGAAATTAAAATAACATTTTAAAAAAGTCTATGTTCAATGCCCATTCATATTGTGAACCTATTCCACAAAACATGACAAGCTAAATGTAATTATCTCTTCTTCTTCTCAAAGAGAATACATGTCCAAGAGGGCAGGGATATAGCCTTCGAAACAATATAAAAAATATAACAACATAAGCAGGGGGTATAGGGACAGCCAGTACTCAAATTCACATTCCTTCAACCTGTCTAATATTTGCGGCATTGTTTCACTGTTTTCTTTGGTCAAATTATTACACTAGGATATTACAGTCGCTCTGGTTTTTGACTCCCAGCCAAAGGGGTTGTGGGTTCAAAGCTCAATGTCAACCGGTTCTACCGGCAGGCCCCCTGGAGCAAAATGCCCCATACCCAACCTGCTTATTAATTACATGTATCTTAATTCACTGCAAGTTGCTTTGGTTTGTCTCCTTCACCACTAAAGGAAAATAAATCATATAATATTTAAACTGCTAAGACAACTCTGAGGTGGCCAGTTGATGTTGTTCTTGAACAAGGACCCCTCACTTGTCTAAGGAGAGCTGTCTCCCTATTGACCCCCCACGGACCCCGTATTGGCAGCTGAGACACGGCAAAGCCCTCGCGGATGTCCCAGTGTGTCGCAGGGCTTAGCGCTGCTGTAACAACTGAGCAATCCCGCGCAGACGGGCTCCCTCACTGCAGAATACTCACCGGGGGGACCAGTGGGCCGTCTAGTCTGAGTGCTTCGCTGTTAACATTTACAAGTAGGGGGTTGAAATAGTTACGAGCCCATAAAACACGATTGGCCCCTTTGGAGAACTTAGCAGGGAGAGTTAAGTTCCGCACTCCAGGATCGATGTGCGCTCTGTTTCTCCCGCGCACGTTGCACTCACGCTCCCCTCTTGTGGCCCGTAGATCTTCCTGAAGCTGCTCGCCTCCCAGAGGGCGCTGCCTGGTTGAGGCCCACGCTCGCTTTGGTCGGGACGCCGGGATATTTACAGCCGTGGAAAAAACGCTTGCAAGGTTTGGCAGAAGCGGCGGCTGATGTTATTTGTTGGAGCTAGGTGGCTATCAAGAGCGGCTCCGACCCGAATATCATTGCACGGAACGCTCGTAATTTACCCTCCTTTTCCCCCCCGTAAAGCAGCGCCGAGCGCCAGAGCCGGGGAGCGGCGTAGCGGTGGGATTGACATACGAGGGCGGCAAGGTGTTTTTTTTTCCCAGGACTGATTCACCGTATGCATGATGATCATGCCCGCCTCCTTCCCACTAAGATAATGCACCCTCCTCCCCCTCCTGTAAAGTTTTTATTTATAACACGTGTGGTGTGTAATTAGGACCCAACACAAAGCCGGTTTGACAGTGGGGGCCGTGCACGCGGGGGGGGGGTGGGGGGGTTAATGGTTCAGATGTGTTGATGCTAATCACCGCGTCGGCCGTTAGCGGGGGGCTGGCATCGGTGGACGCGATCGCGGGGGTTAACTAAATCCAGACGCGACACATGGATGGGCTTTATGGGGTCCGGGCAGGCAGAGGAGGGCTCGCGGATGACACTAAAGAGCCCATAATAATGACAGCAATTACCGCGATCCGCTTAAACAAATGGGGCCTCGCAAAAACCTCATCATACTCTGATCAGATTGGCCCCTAACGAGATAAAGATGCCAATTAATCCTGTGTTAATTGCCACGGCGGCGTTCTGAGAGAACAGCAGAATACACGCGGGCACGGGCAGGGGCATTTAGCGGCGGAACATGGGAGAAAATATTGTTTACATGATAATTATGATAATGGTGTTAGAAGCGCCATTTGGAGTAGTTTGATTATTTTAACATCATCTTTGTATCCAATTTTATTTGGATGTTTTTATAGACACTAGCGGCCAACTGAGCACCGCTAAGCATTTGATTGATGAATAGGTGACTTAATTGGCTGGTTAACTAATTGATTGATTCATTAAGCACATATAGGTAACATGCGTGTCAGTGATTAAGGGAGACTTCAGGATGTACATGGATACACGGCGAGCGTGAATGAGGCATGAAGCAGTGACAAAATGAAAGACTTTTCATTGCTTCAGCAAATTCTTTCGTTTTTTTTCTCCTAAATCAAATCTGATCAACAAACGACACCAACAACGAGGATATAAAAAGACGACGGCGATGATGACGCTGATGCTCCAGATGATGACGCTGATGACAACCATGGGGAGATGAATCCTGGTCAGTGATCGGTATTCTCCCCGCAGGTCTTCATGAATGATTGCCTGGCTCTGTTTCTCTCTCCTACCCCGTCCTCCTCCTCCTCGTCTCCCAGAGAGCGAGCGAGAGAGATGACTTCTCATCGCCAGGGACCAGCCACGCACTGACATTGCATTGAGGTTACGTTTGGTGACTGATGCCGTCATCGGATGATTTAGTGATCACTGGACGGGGGGGGGGGGGGGGGGGTTGGAGGGAGGAGAGGAGTGTGTCGGCCTATCCTCTCCCGCTACGGACGCTGAACTCCAAAGTGCTGAGACGGCGGCTGCTGGTTGCTGACCTCATTTAAGCCCATTAGCCGCGTCAGGGAATTTATAACATAAGAAGTCGGCCATCGCAAATGGAAATAAATCAATAGGTGATCTGCGGTGAGCGAAACCTTCCGTACGGGGGGCCCCGCGTCGCCGGCTCCCCGTCACACGTTCTCTAATGACCACCGCCCTCCTGGTTTCCCTCCCTTTCTTGGCGGAGTTGACGTGCGCTAATAGTTCCGGTTCGTCCGAAGTGGCGGCCAAGTCGCCTTCGCGCCATTACCGGGGACACGTTTTAAATTCCATCCGTCGAGGACCCCCTCCCCCAGCCTCGTTGCCGCGGTGACAGCATCCCCTTAAATCATCCTCACGTGTAATTGCTCCCTACTTACCCAAATGGCATTGGCCTTCGTCGATCTCCCTAAGTGCATTAGCGTATAGCGGCTAGCTTCATGGATACATGTTCCTGGTTTTAACCTAGTCCCCTTCTCTCTCAGCGGTAGAGACAGACTCTCCCTGAGTTGTCCATTCAGGTTCAGGGGTTGGTAAGAAGGTGTCATGTGATTCGTCCACTGCCGTTGCTATTCATTAGTGGCTCTTGTGGTTAGGATCCATTTAATTTTTTTGCATCTCTCGGCTTCTATTGATATTGAAGATGACCACGAGATGAAGGCGAGAGTGACAAGGAAAAGATGATGCACACTGAGTAATACACCCGCACGCGTGAATGCACTCACACACACACACACACACACGCGCACGCACGCACACACACACACACACACGCACGCGCACGCACGCACGCACGCACGCACACACACACACACACACACACACACACACACACACACACACACACACACACACACACACACACACACACACACACACACACACACACACACACACACACACACACACACACACACACACACACACACACACACACACCCACACACACACATACACATATTTACACCCTACATTAACCCTCCCTCACACACACACACACACACACACACACACACATACACACACACCTGCAGTGATTGGCTGGCGCATTAGGGCGAAGCCTGTTGAGAGAGAAGGGTATGCCCTGGCCTGCTCGCACATCACTTAACCTCCGTGCCCCCCCCCCCATCTCATGTGAAAATGCTGCGAGGCCTTTCCAGTGATCTGCCCCCTGACCTCCTGATATTGATTAGGGGACAGTGGAGCTCCAAACCCCCCCATAACACACAGGACTCGGGGCAGGAGTGTGTGGTGGGCTCTGGGCGGTCGGAAAAGTCCAGGGTTTCATCTCCCAACGTCTCCTGTCTACCTTTGGGCATGATACCCTGACCCCTGTACCTGCCCCTGTAATGACTGTACTGTAATGGGTTCACTGGAAGTCATTTTGGACCAAAGCATGGTGGAAAGAAATGGGGGATATTTCCGTCTCGTTGGATTGTTCTTTTGTCCTTCTGTCCTAGAGCGGGTCTTTGCTAAACAAACTGAATAATGGATTGATGATAAAAACTAGAAGAATGATTCTCAAAGAGGTTATCTACTATGTAATCTAATGTTGTTAACATGGTACAGCGGTAAACTCAAGCAATTAATGCTAATTTCTCTGATCCAAGTGTGAATAGCCAAGAAAATAACTAAATAAAATGTATTTGATACACTTTGGCCAAGATTGTATTGACTTAACACAGAACACCAAACATCAGATGGTCTCCGAACAACCTTAATCCGTCCAAAAACGATATCACAGTCAGTTGTACTCGTGGTAACCATCACCCTGACTGTAATTCAATGTTTACATGGCTTCATCACGTCATTCACAGTGTTGGGACAGGTTGTGCATTAAGACGCGTCTCATTCAGCTGACGTTGGATCCAAACAGATTTCTCTATTATTTAATCATTTCTTGACAATTAGTTGTCATTCATTTGGTTACTCCACCGCCACATGTTTGGAGTTTCTATAATTCAGTTATTTTAGTCCAACAAACAAAATGAGTGTTTCGTTTAATTAGACTCTTGTCAGGGAAATCTCATATAGCTCTTCTCCAACGCGGAGAACAGAACGCTTTTAATACAAGAGTTTGAGTGAATGTTTCATTTTTAGAATTAATTTCTGACGCAATAAAACGTCGTGTGATCCACCGACTTGTCGAGCTGTCGGTAATTTCTGTCACAATCAGCTCACAACAAACTGTTTAGGAAAAGCGGGTTGTTTGTCTCCGTTTGATCCAGAGACTGCACCCGGGCGGTCAGAAGTATTTATAGCGTCACACACTAATCTCGGCGCGGAGCTGTTGTTACGGAGGAGCTTCATTCCATCTTCACTCGACGTACGAGGAGGTAAATAAGATTTGTCGCGGTGTAGCGGGCGAGCGTTTCGCAGTCGTCAAATGTTTCCGAAGTTGTGTTTACTTTCTATCACGTTTTCTCCCTCGGTTTTATCTGTTTGAACACAGATAAAGAAAACACCTTAAAAGGAGGGGTTGGGAGGGTGGGGGTAAAAGCGTGTTTGATTTGAAGTGCAGTTGGAAGTTGCTGAGTTTCTTGGCAGCTTTAAGGCCTTAGGACTTCATCCCCCCCACGGTGGGGGCTGCAACGATCGCTGGACCACACCAGCTAATTACTCAGTCAGTCGGGTATTGGCAGCTGGTCGCACACATATTGATCCCACTGCTTAGGGCTGGACTTTCAAACACAAGTTAATCAAGCGGTGTTTGGACGCAGGCAAATAATAGATCGCAAACCATTTCTCATTTTTTTGTTGATGACTAAACAACTGGCTGGTGTTTGGAGGGCAATACATTTGTTTTTATTTTAAATAATCCGGCTAGAGAGAAATCAAAGATTTGAAATACCGTAGCCTACTATGAGTTTCAACGTGACCTCTGCTTATCTTTGCCGCCTAATAATTAATAGTTCTTGGAAAGCCAAAAGGAAAATAGCTTTTAAGCTATTGGTTACACAATAAAGGAAGGGGATTCGGGAATCAAATACCATTATCTGGGGTGTCACTTTGTTGAAGACAATTTCAGTTGGACAACTCAAGAGCAAAGGTCTCTTTTTAGATGTCTGTCTGGATTGAACATTACGGTAAGGATAATTGATCAGAGATATTCCTGCATCCAACCATATGAGGCCTGCATTTAACATATCGAACTGAATGTCCTGAAACTCTTGTCTCAAACTGCCTATATGTAATCAATAGCCCTTTTTGTTGTATCATGGCTCTTCGATGTAACCGTGTCTGTATCCATATCTGCGGACGGATTCTGTTGTTGATGCACTATTACCAGTGGGCATTAGATGTCTTCAAGGGGAAGAGAAAGTATTAGGCCTTATATTATTATAAATTGAAAGTACTGATTAAAAAGTAATACTATAGTAACAAATACATCCCCATACATCTCAGCAACGCATGTTTTTTTAATTGTCAACTCACACAAATGTATATGCTCTACCTGTGCTACGGGTCAGCTGTTATGTAAGTTATGTTACATATGTCAACAGAAAGGCCTCCATGTAGGCTACCAGTTCCTTTTTCTGTGAAAGATTTATTGAAAGATTTATTTAGGATCTCACACAAATGTATATGCTCTACCTGTGCTACGGGTCAGCTGTTATGTAAGTTATGTTACATATGTCAACAGAAAGGCCTCCATGTAGGCTACCAGTTCCTTTTTTCTGTGAAAGATTTATTGAAAGATTTATTTAGGTTTTCAATAAAGAATTTTGTTCCTATAAGACAATAACAGAAAATTTGAGGAATTGATAGCCCATGTGTCTTCCTTAGCATAGTTCCTTGAAAAACAAACCAGAAGAAGAGGTTTAATTATTTTGGACATTTGTGATAAGTTTGGTAGGTGATGAGAGAGAGAGAGAGAGAGAGAGAGAGAGAGAGAGAGAGAGAGAGAGAGGAGAGAGAGAGGAGAGAGAGAGAGAGAGGGAGAGGAGAGAGAGAAAGGAGAGGAGAGAGAGGGGAAGAGAGAGAGAGAGAGAGAGAGAGAGAGAGAGAGAGAGAGAGAGAGAGAGAACAGAGAGAGAGAGGAGAGAAGAGAGAGGGAGAGAGGGAGGGAGGGAGGGAGAGGGAGGGAGGGAATAGTAATGTATGTGTGTAGGAGTGTATTTGTATGATGTGGTGTGTGTGTGTGTGTGTTGTGTGTGTGTGTTGTGTTGTGGTGTGTGGTGTGTGTGTGTGTGTGTATGTGTGTGTGGTGTGTGTGTGTATGTGTGCGTGTGTGTGTGTGTGTGTGTGTGTGTTGT
>OLKM01000008.1:462216-464716 GCA_900291075.1 Melanogrammus aeglefinus
GAGATAGAGAGAAGAGGAGAGAGATAGCACGAGAGAGAGAGAGAGAGAGACAGAGAGAGAGAAGAGAGAGAGAGGAGGAGAGGAGGGAGGAGGGTAGGGAGGGAGGAGGTAGGGAGGGGAGCGAGAGTGACGAGAGAATGGTGTATGATAATGTTTGTGTGTGTGTGTGTGTGTGTCGTGTGTGTGTGTGTGTGTGTGTGTGTTGTGTGTGTGTGTGTGTGTGTGTGTGTGTGTGTGTGTGTGTGTGTGTGTGTGTGTGTGTGTGTGTGTGTGTGTGTGTGCACGGCTCCCTGGCCCCACTGATTCCTCTGAGGTCGTTGATGTAGCTTGGGGAGCTGCCAAGAATCCAGGATTGAAACGTATGTCTGCGACGTGATTAACGGGTAATGACAGACCTCGGTGTCGATATGTTCCCCGCACAGATTTGTAGCACGGAGCTCCATCGTGATCCGCCGCTCGATACATCATCTGAACGGAGTCAGCAGAGAGAGGGAGACAGAGAGGGAGGGAGGGAGAGAGAGAGGGAGAGAGAGAGAGAGAGAGAGAGAGAGAGAGAGAGAGAGAGAGAGAGAGAGAGAGAGAGAGAGAGAGAGAGAGAGAGAGAGAGAGAGAGAGAGAGAGGAGAGAGAGAGAGAGAGAGAGAGAGAGAGAGAGAGTGAGAGAGACAGAGTGAGAGAGAGGGAGAGAGAGAGGGAGGGAGAGAGCGAGAGAGGGAGACAGAGGGAGAGAGAGAGAGAAAGAGAGCCAGAGAGTGAGGCAGAGAGAGATGAAGAGAAGAAGTGGTGAGACATTGGCAAGAACTCGGTTTCTGAGATAATTTAGAATGGAATGGGAGCGAGAACGAAATAAGCAGAGAGCGAGGGAAAGAGAGATGGAGGAGGAGGTGGTGACATACAAGCAAGAACTTAATCTCGGTCTGAAAGAGAATTTCTAAATGGAGCGAAAGAGATAGAAGCAGGTGAAGAGAGATTTAGAGGGAGGAAAGGATGAGGCCACTCCACGGCCGGACCTTCTTCTCGGTTGGAAGGGGAAATGAAAATGGAGAGGAAGAGCGGGAAAGCGAGAGATAGGGGGATGAGTCCAGGCTCCCTGGACTCCGCTTGGTACCTATTCCTTGTTCTGAGCGCAATTCGGGCAGTAAATACCTTGCCTTTCTGTCTGCGTGCACAAGCATGAACCTACGACCTTCCACACCCCTCCCCCCCACCCCCCCCCTCGCCTCCCCTCCTCCCATCTCTGGCCACGAAACTCCCAGGGTCCTCTCTGCTTCAAGGCCGGCTGGACCCGCGCCATGTAATTCACCGACTTCTAGATGGCCTGCCAGGCTGTATTGATTTTTGTTTCCCCCAATCTCCAGGAGAGGAGCCGAGGAAAAGATTAAAAACACTGTCAGTTTGAGGTTGAATAAGAGGGCTGTGCTGGGGAGATACCTCGGAGAGGCAGGGGTCGCGAACCCCCCCCCCTCTCCCCCTCGCTCTTTATGTGCTTTAACCCTTCGCCTGACTCTGCTCTCTGCCTCCCAGAACCAAGGAAAACAGCGAGCCATGTCGAGGTTTGAAGTGTATCTTCGCGCTCACACTCAACTTGTGGCACGGTGACGCAGACGTTAATGCGATCCCACAGGCTGCTGGTGACATTTATCGCGTCGGAAATGATATAATAATCCATAGCTAGTGGTAGCGCCTACTTCTCCTGCACATTAGAACACAGCGCGAGGGGGGGGTTTATCGAGAAGTGGTCGGTCTCTTGTTCAATAGCGCTATATACTCTCTGTTCAATTTACATCCAATTATAGGTGGACTTGTTATCCACAGCCCTGTCAGTCATGTTGGAAGATTCTCTGTACCACATCAGCCAGTTGCTACAAACTTTCTTTTGGCGGTTTGATGGATCAGGGTTACTGGGGCACCTTGAGACTCTTAACGGTGTGATGGAGAGTGCTGGACAAAATAAACAGTCTTGGACGAAGAACAAGCGCCCTTTTAAACGTGAATGAATTCATAGAACTATCAAATCATACATCCAATCATTCATCCATCAATTAATTAATCCATTCTTGTGCTTTGTGCTAATTGTGATTGAACTTTGCTGGACATTAAACATTGGTACACAGAACTCTGCACTTCTGTATCTGTGTGTGAGTATGTATGTATGTGTTTATGTCTGCATGCGTGTGTGTGTGTGTGTGTGCGCAGTGGTACAGCATGTCAGCATTTTGACCGTGCTGTGGGAGCCATTCATCTCTGCAGCAGGAGAGGCCTGTATCGATCTGACGGTAAGTAGTGTGTCATCAGCGAAACAGGATAAGTTATGAAGGATGCAGCTACTCTATCGATTGATCGATCGATCGATCTACAGTATCTATCTATCTACCGGTATCTATCTATCTATCTATCTATCTATCTATCTATCTATCTATCTATCTATCTATCTATCTATCTATCTATCTATCTATCTATCTATCTATCTATCTATCTATCTATCTATCTATCTATCTATC
>OLKM01000008.1:469716-496531 GCA_900291075.1 Melanogrammus aeglefinus
AATTACCTAAATGGATGAGATGGAGGGGACGGATCCGGCCGCGCTGCACAGACCGGCTCTGCTGCGCCACTCTAATTGGTTAATTGGTCCCCGTCTCCAACATAGGTAGTGAGTCCAGGGGCTGTATCTCACTCTGAGTGGCACGGGGCATCACTTCAGCCCCCACCCCCCCACCCCTACCCTGTCAGTGTGTTTTACTGTAACAGGAAGGTAGAGAGATAGGCCTCTCACCACTACTCTCAGACGATGAGATCTGCTTCCCTCTGGATCAGGAGAAGGGAAACATACAAACGCATGCTGGGAAACGTCAACCAAGGATGCTGGTTGTTAGATAGAACTGGACACGTTTCCTGAATGGTACTGGACAAATGTATCTCATGGTGTTGGACACATTGCGTGGACATGTGTCGCAGTCCATTCTATCTTGTTTCCTACAAATGACTTTTTCTGCATTGTATTATGTCTGCTTTACTATAGTGCTGTCTATATGATGCTGTCATTTGACTCAGGGTAATGCGGTGGCCATAGGTCAAAGGTGGCTGGGTTTTTATCTCCAATGTCCTCAGCCTACCTGTCGGCATCCATGAGCAAGAAGCCCTTAGCCCCTACCTGCTCGATAATGTCATGGAATTGAATTAAGGGCCAGTCATTTGGATAAAACGTGCTGCTAAATTATTAAAATAGTAAAAATAATATATATATATATTTTATAATGCTTCATTCATAATAATATTTTGTCCCTCTTTTTCTAACGCCTCACTCATTTTGTCAAGGTGATTATTTGGACATTTCTCCCCCCTGAGCCCCCACCCTATATGCCCTACTCCCCCCCCCCCCCCCTCAGCAGCGAGCTGAGCCAGGGAGCTGCTCCTCTTCCTGGCTGTGATCTGTGTAGTTCGTCCTCTCTATTGTCCTACTCCGTACTCGCCCTCATCCTGCAGAGCGTCCATACTTGACCCCCCCCCCCCCCCCCCCCCCCGCCCCCACGCCATCAGTTTAATACCCTTTCTATAAAAAGAGACCCCCATCCTGGAAGTTGACCCCCCCCTTCCCCCAACGCTCCCTCCTCTCCGTCCCCATCCAAGCACCGTCTCTCTTCCACACACCACCACCACCACCACCACCATCACTACTACCACCCACCCAACCACCAACCCACCCTCCCGCTCGTGCCAACCCCCCCCCCCCCGGCCCTCCCCCAGGATCAAGCTCCCTTGCTGGGCTCCCACTTCATCAAGCGCCTTCATAATTTTAAAAGCCTTTTTTATGTTGTTGTTTTTCCTCCCCATACAGTAAATGGAGCCATAATTTAATATTTTAATGTGAGTTAATGTGTTGTTTAACCTTCTCGCAACAATCAGCCATCTCTAAAAAGGGTGAACCTTGAACGGCCGCCAGAGCACACAGCGGCACAATACCGCGTCAATCTTTGGAAAACATCCCCGTAATGGATCCGGGACTAGATTGCGTCTCCAACATACAGATGCTGTATACATCGGATGGGCATTAAAACCGCCCGTTCCTCCGTTTTCCCTGCGAAGGCCTCCTTCGGGGGTCAATGGATCGCTGGAGCACGGAAAAGCGCTGACTCAGCGATGCCTCGCTAATTTATCTTTTTTTCCCCCCCCCCGTTTGATTATAGAATCATTTAAAGTCACGGGGCCCGCTTCACTCTGGTGCGAATGACGTCGGTTGATTTGAAAGGGAATATGGGTCTCGTTATTCTTATTGGATGTTTTGTCTTGGTGATTGTTGGATAAATAATATTTTATTGGCTTTCCGGGGTGTTAGCGTAATTTTTTTGGTCATTCCGGTTTATTAGTATGCAGTGAAAAGCCCAGAGCTTTAAATGGATTAAAAGACAAGTCTTTTATGGGATTGCTTCACCAAGTCGAGGCAGACGGGCAAAAGTTTCCAACTGCCAATAATATTAATAAGATCATTGGCTTCTCTTCAAAGTACTCAAACTTAGGAAGGCTTACTGGAAGGTCGATTGCCTCCCCAATATTCGACCCAAATTATTATTATTTTTGGTCAATTTCGGGTACAGTTATCCACAAGCCTGGAGCCTACATCATTAGCATGAGATTGTATTCATCATGGAGAAGTCAATGTAACATGGACTGAAAGCCACATCCACTCAGACAGCAAGAATAGCTCTGGATTTTTCTATTCCTGTTGTGTATTTTTATTTCCAAGGTAGGTAACACTACACACTGTATGGAATTGAGATTTGTAACTGTCATTGGGAATCTTTCAAAAGGTCACGGTGAAAATACCAAACATAATTTTGTAATGGCCTTTTCCCTGGCCGAGAACCAATAGTAATGCCATTAGGTAAAATTCAGTGCCAACGTAAGTGGTCTTGACTCCCCGGTTTTTATATCTTCAGAAACTATATAAATTCCAGCGCGCCTTTAATACTCTGAACCACAAATGGTATCTGGCGTCAGAGCCAGCTCCGAACCTACTGAAGGCGACAGAGCAGAGGCATGCCTCAGCCATCTTGTAATGAGAATGAACAGGGGGTGATAGAATGGATTTAACCCCAAACATGAATGTACAGGCTCCACAGAAGACAGCCAATGTATTGGGAATGTGCTGGATACTGTTCTGTGATTGTTCAGCAGTGATCGTTCAGGTTTTATTGGTTTTGTGGCTTTATATTTTGTATTTTGAAGAGAACAATTATTGTTAGATAGATAGATAGATAGATAGATAGATAGATAGATAGATAGATAGATAGATAGATAGATAGATAGATAGATAGATAGATAGATAGATAGATAGATAGATAGATAGATAGATAGATAGATAGATAGATAGATAGATAGATAGATAGATAGATAGATAGATAGATAGATTTCCAATATATTTCCCAAAATATTGGAAATCTATCTATCTAAAATGTCTAAAGTGTCTAAAATGATCGACCATATAGCTATATCACATGTGGGATAGATTGATGCATTAGCAGCCTACCATCTATCTATCTATCCGTCCATCCACCCACCCCTCTGGCTGTCTGTGCATTTATGTATATGAAGCTACAAGTAGCTTTAAAATCCGCTAACGTAGCGTTTAACTCAGCCTGGTCATGAATAATAATGGATGGCTTTCAGATCCGGCCGATGATACCGCCAGGTGAGCGCCGTCGCTAAGCGATACATTCAATCTTTAATGAGCGGCATGCTGGGAAACGCAGTCAAAATTTATCATCTCCTTATAAACATTTATCTACACATGTGGGCATTGACAGCGCCATAAAAAAACATACACTAATGGGGTGGGCCCCGAAATAAAACAGCACTTAACCATATTCTTAATTCAGAGGAATACTTCAGTGGCTTGTGTCCTTAACTTCCTCTGTACGGCCACTCTGGTGAGGTCGAGGGAATGACAACTGAAGCTTCATCGCAGAAACCCCTCTGGAGGGGGAGAGGAGACTGCTGGGGGAGGTGCAGTAGATACTGGATTCTATCCAAGGAGGGGGGGGGGGGGGGTGCAAAAAATATGCCATACAATTAAGGCGGAAAAAAAGTGTGTTAAAGTGAAACCAAAACAATGGAAACAAGAAATAAGAAAAGGGCCACAGTGGAGGTAAAGTCAACCCTGCAGCGGTCCCTCGTTTGTCTTTCTCACAGTTTTGTAAGCGGGGGTCTCTCGCCCAGGGAAAGGAAAGGGGCATGTGAGATGCCGGCGATACACTCCCTGTGAGCAATGGCCCTGTCTCGCTCCTGAAGCGTGGTTCCTCTTTGTTCTGTGATGTATCGATCCACGCGGGCCCCCTTTAGGTCCTCAGATGCACCATGGATTTTGCCTTCGTGTTCGCCGGCGCGACGCGGCTAACGGTAAAAAAGGGAGCACTCGTTCTGCCCGCCGCGCTCTTAGAGGAGGTGTCCCTCTCTCTCTCTCTCTCGCTTCTCGATTTTCCACTTATCCATAATGACTGGATGAGGAATTATCGTCATCCGGGGATGAGTCACATTCTGGTTGTGTGCGGTCGCTTGTTGAAGCCACATCTTAGGGTTCCTTAGAATAAACCCTTTAAGAACGGACTAAAGGATGACTTCTTTCATACATCTCTCTCTCTCTCTCTCTCTCTCTCTCTCTCTCTCTCTCTCTCTCTCTCTCTCTCTCTCTCTCTCTCTCTCTCTCTCTCTCTCTCTCTCTCTCTCTCTCTCTCTCTCTCTCTCTCTCTCTCTCTCTCTCTCTCTCCTTCTGGATCTCTCTCTCTCGCTCTCGCTCTCTCTCTCTCTCTCTCTCTCTCTCTCTCTGTCTCTCTCTATCTCTCTCTATCTCTCTCTCTCTCTCCCTCTCAGTCTCTCTCTCTGCTCTCTCTCTCTCTCTGCTCTCTCTCTCTCTCTCTCTCTCTCTCTCTCTCTCTCTCTCTCTCTCTCTCTCTCTCTCTCTCTCTCTCTCTCTCTCTCTCTCTCTCTCTCTCTCTCTCTCTCTCTCTCTCTCTCTCTCTCTCTCTCTCTCTCTCTCTCTCTCTCTCTCCTGAATGTATCTTACTCCAATATGAAACTGCCCCAGGGGGATTAATCGCAGTGGTCTTGCTATCTCGTGTATCACAGTTCTCATGTCACACCATACATCCTCACTTCAAACCAGGTCTCCACAGGCAGGTGGGCCTGCCTGTGGAGACCTGGGAACACTTATGGGGCCACATGAATTTTCACTTGTTATCTTTATTGTAATGCAATTGTATGATGGCCACCAAAAATGAACGCTAAATTATGAAAATGTTGGGGTGTATGTATAATTTCTTCATCATTATAAAGGTAGTGCCCGTTTTTTTATTCTGATTGGCTCGTTGTAAAATGCTCTTTAAACACACACACACATGATAACCGCATTTTCAGTATTAATAGGTTGCCCGCACACACACACACACACACACACACACACACACACACACACACACACACACACACACACACACACACACACAACACACACACACACACACACACACACACACACACACACACACATGATAACCGCATTTTCAGTATTAATAGGTTGCCTGGAGGAACTATATTTCTTTGCAAAAGGATGATGATATATTTTCAATAGATGAATGAAGTTACTGTGTGTTAATTACTATAGTAACCGTTTTATACTCCCGTATTCAAGTCATGCCTTACAATGGCCCTTTACTGCTAAAATCATTGCTTATGTACACCCTGACACCCCATCACATTGTTCAAACTAAGACCCTGCTATGTAAACCATATGCTGCTACACCTTTCTCTTGCAGTCATAGTCATCCCACCTGTCTACCTAGGGTTCGGACCGGCAACCCCAGGAATGGAAGTCATGATGGAAATTGATCAGCACTATGATGATTGCATTCTTAAAGGTGAAGGAGTAGGGTTTACTGCTGCACCTTAAACCCGAATATACTCCCAGATACTCCAAGAAGCTGACACTAGAATAATAATCTGTTTCTAATCTAAATAATCGTACTAGTGTAAATACTGAAGTGTAGGAATCAGCTACTAGGGTAGACATTTGTCTCTAATGTAGAAACGTATTCTTGAATATAATTTATAGTGTTGACAGTCAATCTCTAGTGAAAACACTTTTTCTAATGTCAAATCTGTGTCTAGCATAGAATATTTTTCTAGTGTAAACCGTGGTCAGTCCTGTCTCTAGCCTAAACATAGATGGCCTACTGTACCTCCGGTGTGGAGTCTGTACCTCCTGTGTAGAGAGTGGACGTGTGCATGTTAAATACCCTCCACTGAGCAGCGTCTCAGGGTCACCTGACCCTCATGAGGATGAGGGGGGGGGGGGGGGTCGCCCGGGGGTGCGATTCCGTTGTCTGAGGGACGTTTTAAATTGATTACACTGACGCGCTCTGAAAGAAGAGGAACATGATATAATGGCCTTCTGCGAGCTAAGCCTGTATTGACGCTGTAAACCCAGAGCGGGAAGACCACACTGCTACAAAATACTGTAGCAGGCACTCACAATTACATACAATGATGCAATATAGCATAGGCAACCTTGGTCCATTTGAGTGAGACTTTCAGTCTGTCGGCCTGCCTGTCTAACCCTCTGAATCTCAATCCATCTGTAGGTCTAGCCGTCTGGTTGTCCGTCATTCTTTCTGTCTTCCAGTCCGTCCACCAGCATGCCTTTCTGTGTCTGTCTGTCAGTCCATCTGCCCATCTTTCTGGGAGTCTACCTGCCCGTCTGTCTGTCGGTTTATTTACAATATAAGTAGAAGAGGGCTCCTCTGTGGAACTGCGGAGGTTTCCACGGTAGACTTGGTGGAGGGTGAGACATTTTCTGTAGCTAAGAGTCCTATCCCGTTGTCTTGAATACCTACAGATACTTTTGGACAGCAACCGTTCTCATGTGTGATAAACTCAGGAGGCTCTAGGGGCCTTATTCACCTAGCAGCCATCTTGTTTTCCAAATACTAGCGTTTAGAACCAAGAAGGAACCAAGATAGCCGCTTGGTGAATAAGGCCCAATAAACCCCTCTTGATGGTACTTCCTGTTCCGCCTGCAATTAGCGGCCAATCAAGCAGCAGTCCGCAAGCTAATGGTTGACAATTACTGCTATTCCTGCGACTCGCTTGCCTATTCATTCATCTGGAAAGTAGCGGAGCACACACAGTTAGCATTTGTAGCGCGCAAACATGGATGGGCAGATGTTGGGTATATAGTCGCATGGAAGACGGTGAAACAGAGAACCCCTCCCCCTCAGGTATCCACATTATTCCACAACAGAGCAGATGGCGGGGAAACTTACCGCACACTATTCCTGCGAACTCGCTTGCCTATTCATTCATCTGGAAAGTAGCGGCGCACACACAGTTAGCATTTGTAGCGCGCAAACATGGATGGGCAGATGTTGGGTATATAGTCGCATGGAAGACGGTGAAACAGAGAACCCCTCCCCCTCAGGTATCCACATTATTCCACAACAGAGCAGATGGCGGGGAAACTTACCGCACACTATTATACATCATACATATTCTGTTCTCCATTTACATAGCGAGTGCTACACGGAGCTCCTACGGGGGGAAAGAGAGAGGAAGAGAGAGAGAGAGAGAGAGAGAGAGAGAGAGAGAGAGAGAGAGAGAGAGAGAGAGAGAGAGAGAGAGAGAGAGAGAGAGAGAGAGAGAGAGAGAGAGAGAGAGAGAGAGAGAGAGAGAGAGAGAGAGAGAGAGAGAGACAGAGAGACAGAGAGAGAGACAGAGAGAGAGAGACAGAGAAAGAGAGAGAGAGCATGGTAGCTCAGAAGATAGCGCTGCTAAAGCTTCACCTGGGAACCATGGGGAACAGTCTCAGATGTCAGTGTCACTCCACCTCAAACTCAAATATGCTAATAGCTGCGCGGAGCTATTCCGCTGAGAGCCGTCCTGGTATGCATTTTGGAATCCAAGGAATGGGAAGGGGAAGAAATGTGGTGATTTGTAGTACGTAGTTTTGGTGTCTTTCAGGAATAACTACATTATTATTTATGAGATGGCGGGAGATACTAATTATGACTGTTGTGTTGTTTTTCATTACGTGTGTTGGTCTTTAACAATTCAACTAGATGTTGTTGAAAATTGAGAGTGAGTAAATATGTAAATGATGACTCCGCGTGTGTAATGTAGGCCCTAACTATAGGCATTCTATTTGATGAAATACATTATTTCAAACTGCCTAAATTGGAGTTTAATTCGAATTGAAGAGATTTTGAAGTAACATTTATATTGTGGGAATGATAATTCCCACAATATAATATAATAATCACCATGAACAAATGGCTGCTTTTGCAAAAATATTCTGGTAATTCTGCTTTCTCATAAAGTATCTTCCTAAAATGGGAAATGATGTCGATTTTCATAATTGAGTTTTAAAACAAACTCTCAATCTTTTCACTCAAAATGAATCACAACATCTACTGTTTACAATGAGGTGTAACATCTGTTCATCCTCACCTTCATATGTTCTAAAGCCGTTATTATATCACGGCTGTTTACGGGCACAGTAGGCTAACGCAGATAAACGATTTACGTACATTCCTGATTATGGCTACCACGCGTATACCGGGCCGGCGTCCTGTCGATAACCCTTGCATATCCAGAGAGCCCCCACCCCCTCTTAGTTTCCGCGCGGTGGCCCCCAACGGCAGGAGGAAGGAGCGGCAGAGAGGCGGCAGCCAGTCGAGTCGCCCTGCGCCTGAAGGGCTCTTTTCAGCCTGGCCACACACACACACTGCGCCCCTGCCGCTTGGCTGCGCGACACGGGTCACCGCCTTCCATTAGAAGCCGCCCCCCCCACTCCCTCCCTTGCCAAAGCCAGCCATGCAAAGCCCCTCCAACATACCTGGGGAGAGAAACGGAGTAGGCCTACATGCGTCTACACACGTGCGCATCCCGAAGAGGGGCAGAAGACATTGCGCGTTGAATGCGTAATTGGCAATCTCGCGCGAAATAGTCAATTTCAAGTCACCTTGAAAATTAAATTATGACCTATTACATTTTTAATTAGGCCTATCATATTAATTAAATGAATATTAATCCCAGTGGTGCAAAGGAAAAAAAAACCTGGCATCAATCTCGAGACGCATTTGCGAACTAATAATTTCCACAGATGGGAGGGGAGCAATCAATATTTCTGATTGGTGGGGCTCGGATTAGTCTATTTCTTGGCAATAGCGGACGAAATGAACTGGTCTTCGCGAGCTCCGGGGGAGATAGTCCCCGGGTCAGAGGGGAGGACTGAAGCAGAACTCCCGTGTCACGCGCGGTTATTTATTCGGACCGGAGGATCAATCCATCACGTCGGCGCGTCTCGGTGCCCCGCATTAAAGCTCCCCTATACCGCAACATCCCCACCTTTCCAAACCGATGATGATGTGGTTTCACGAGACTAACCTCAAGGTGGGGCTAAATGCTCTATATTCCCAATCATGTCGCGAGGAGGAGGAGGAGAGGAGGAGGAGGTGGAGTCAACGCGCGCGCGCTGATAATACGAGATGCTCTCCAGAAGCCACTACTGTACATGACAAAAGCGGGAGGATGTCCAATTAACTGACACTTCCAATTCTCCCTCAAAACTTGTCGTCACGTCGCGCGCGCCGTGTCAACAGATATAAAAGGCTTCGGTTCCTCTGAGGTTCTCCCGCGGACCGACTACCGCGTGACACCGGAACGGCGCACCGACACCGACACCCCGGCAACGCAGCGGCGTAGACCCACTCAAGGCAGCACTTCAGATCACATTTCACATTCAGCTAAGACCAGCTGGGAGAGAGAGAGAGAGAGAGAGAGAGAGAGAGAGAGAGAGAGAGAGAGAGAGAGAGAGAGAGAGAGAGAGAGAGAGAGAGAGAGAGAGAGAGAGAGAGAGAGAGAGAGAGAGAGAGAGAGAGAGAGAGAGAGAGAGAGAGAGAGAGAGAGAGAGAAGAGAGGAAGATAGAAACAGAGTGAGAGAGAGGGAGAGAGGGAGAGAGAGGGAGAGAGAGAGGGAGGGTGAAAGGGCAGACTGTAGTTTCTTCCTCTGATCCTGGCCGAGCGGAGAGTGGAAGTGAGCAGCAGTGGGAGTAGTCGGGTTGCAGCGCAAGACCGCTCCGCGTCGGAATTTTTTTTCGAGAAAAAAAAAAGGATTGCAACCAAAAAACCACACAGCCACGCGCTAAAAGGCGAGGGAGAGAAGCGGAGAGGAAGAAGAGGAGAGCGATGGACGAGCAGCCGCGGTTGATGCATTCCCACGCCGGGATAGGGATGGCAGGGCACCCCGGCCTGCCGCAGCATTTGCAGGAGGGCAACGGAGGAGCGGACGGCGACGGGAGGAAACAAGACATTGGGGACATTTTACAGCAAATCATGACCATCACAGACCAGAGTCTGGACGAGGCGCAAGCCAGGTACACCGGCGAGAGAGGCGCGCGCGTCTTGTTGTGCTCCTTTATGCGTGACTCCTAACGCAATGTTGATCATAACGATACTAATGATACTTAGAATACTAATGCTACAATAATATAAATATGAAGAATATTAATTATTATAATAATACATCAAACAGTAGAGCTACAAAATATAATAAATACAATAAAAAATTATAATAAAAAATATAAACAGTTGACAATGGTCATATTTTAAAAAGTAGGTGCTGACATTAGCCTAAACATTCAGATTAACCAAATGTACTTGTCGTTTAAAAATGTAAAACTGGTTATTAAAGGTTGTAAGACAGCACTAAGTTATTCCTATTTTACTTACTTACACCTTTGGATAATGAGACAACAAGGATTCATAAAACGACCCCCATAATATTTAAAATATCTTTCTTCTAAATATCCTACTCTAAATGGTCTGTCATAGAAGATAGACCAGGCTCTCCGATTGTGTCTGTAATATATTTAATATATAATATATTAAAATAGATGAAATGTGGATTGTGTGCAATAAGAGCCCAGAACATTGCCCGCTGCTCCCAGTAATATGAAGCGTCGGACGTGCTCTGTATATTATCTAATGTAGCCTACTTCACATTTTATATTAAGCCTCGACACCGTGGAGGGAAAAACAATATGCAACTTTCTAGAGCTAAGGCTTCTCCTAAGAAAACAGATTTTCAATTAAGCCACGCAATATTTCAATCTGTCAGCCTTTTTAAAAAGCTAAATACTTTTTTTTATAGCCTACGTATACAATATGATAAACATTGCAGAGGAAAAAGTAACAAGAACGAACATGTCTTTTTATATATTATGTGACATTCATTGTATATATTACTGTTATTAAGTTTCAATTAAATGTCTCAGGTTCTTAGTTAAAGGAACATTGTTTCCATATTTAAATATATAACTTTTTCTGAAAGATCTTGCAACATTTGTCTTTACCTTTATTTCCTTCATTAGCTTTATTAACACTGTTAAAGCTAGATGATTTTCACAATATTTCACAAAATAGTAACTTTTAACCTATATCAGAGAACTTCAATATCAATAATTCAGCTTTGTCTTCATTATTCAGAATATTCAGTAGATCCTCATCATCATCGTATACACATGTATGGCCCATGTAGGATGTTTATTAAGGGGGCTTTTACTTTGCAGGAAACACGCTCTGAATTGTCACAGAATGAAGCCAGCACTTTTCAATGTCTTGTGTGAAATCAAAGAAAAGACAGGTAAGCACATTTTACTTTTTGCTCAACTTCTTTTCTATGTGTCTCGCTCGTCTATGTCGTGAAAGACTTGCAATGCTCAACTCTCTACCTCAGCTGGGATTTGATCCCATCACCAACAGAAGATCACTCTCAAGTCCTTAATAGGAAATGAAAAATCCATCCAAAAATATACTTAGGCCTACTTATTTACTTTTCAGTTCTGTTCGCTACAATTGTGTTTCTCACCAACCTAACCCAATTGGACAAAACTTTCCAGACAAGCATTTTCCTTTCATTGTAGTCCATGTTTGTTTGAGGTTCTCCACAATAGACACACTTAGACAATTACCACAGTTCATATTGTCTGTGTCAACTAAAGGATTCAATGTTTGTGTGGGATGGAAAGAGAGAGAGAGGAGAGAGCAAGGCAGCGAGAAAGAGAGAGTGAGAGAGAGAGAGAGAGAGAGAGAGAGAGAGAGAGGAGAGAGAGAGAGAGAGAGAGAGAGAGAGAGAGAGAGAGAGAGAGAGAGAGAGAGAGAGAGGATAGGCAACATTTTGCCACATGCATGGTGAGTCCCATGCACGTGTTTCCCCCTGTGAGATGACTGTCACGGCTAGTGAATACATCTCATTCTCTTCTCCGCTCTGTCTCTCTATTAAACTAGTAGAGAGAGAGACAGAGAGAGGAATAGAGAGAAAGACAGAGAGAGAGAAGGTAAGGTAGAGAAAGAGAGACCGAGTCAGAGAGGGAGAGAGAGAGACAGAGAAAGAGAGAGGGGGAGACATACAGAGGAGGAAAGACAGAGAGAAAGGAGACAGAGAGAGTGTGATTCAGATAGAGCAAGAGACCAAGACAGAGAGAGAGGTGAGGTAGAGAAAGAGAGGCCAAGACAGAGAGGGAGAAAGAGAGACAGATAGAGAGAGGGAGAGACGTACAGATATGGAAAAAGAGAGACAGAGACAAAGACGGACAAAGAGGGTGAGATTCAGAGAGAGTAAGAGTCCAAGACAGAGAAAGAGAGAGGGAGAGAGAGAGAGAGAGAGAGATGAGAGGGAAAAAGAGAGACAGAGACAAAGACGGACAAAGAGGGTGAGATTCAGAGAGAGTAAGAGTCCAAGACAGAGAAAGAGAGAGGGAGAGAGAGAGAGAGAGAGAGAGAGAGAGAGAGAGAGAGAGAGAGAGAGAGAGAGAGAGAGAGAGAGAGAGAGAGAGAGAGAGAGAGAGAGAGAGAGAGAGAGAGAGAGAGGAGAGAGAGAGAGAGAGAGAGAGAGAGAGAGAGAGAGAGAGAGAGAGAGAGAGAGAGAGAGAGAGAGAGAGAGAGAGAGAGAGAGAGATGGAGAGAGAAAGAGAGAGAGAGGGACCAGAATAATTGCAATAAGAAAAATGACACGACATTGGTGGTGAGAGTCATGTCTGCACATCGTTTGTCCTCGGGACATCTTCCAAATGGCCCGACAGAAATCCCTGCTCTCTGCGGCGACAGAGTGCATCAGGGTCTAGTGTAGACTTTATAAGGGTGTAGTGTAGACTGGAGCAGGATCTGGATGTAGACCACATAATGGTCTAGTGTAGACCAGGGTGTAATGTAAACTGCATCAAGATCTAGTGTAGACCACATCAGTATCAGGGTCTAGACCATATCGAGGTCTGGCATCGACCACTTCAGGTCAGTGTAGACTGGAGCAGGATGTGATTCATACCAGATCAGATCTAGTGTAGACCGGATCAAGGCCTGGTGTAGACTGAGTTATACACTAGTCTAGTAGACCACATCAATGTAAACTGGTTCCCCAATGTCCACAATGTACCTTTAGACAGTTTGGAGCGAGAGGCATAACCTGTTCCTGCCCCTTAATGACATTCATCTAAAATAAGTCACTAACAATAAAATAACGTTGAGTCTGTTTGGAAAGAGATATGGTTGTTGCTGATAGTCAAGCAGACACCCTCTCTCTTTTGGGTGCCGAGCCCAGCATTGCTTCAGTTCATTCAGCCAGTGCTACCGGCAGCAGTGATGGCTGGTTCAACCACCCCTCCAGTGCTCTCTTTGTCTCTAGTATATCTATCTCCTTTTTCTCTCTCTATCTCTTTCCCTCTCCTACTGTCTTTTTCCCTGTCTCTCTTTTTTCCCCTGTCTCTCTTTTACATTCCCCCCCTCATTATTCTCCATCTCTTATATATATATCATATTTATATTATATTATATATATATATATATATTATATAATATATATATATATATATATATATTATATTAATATATGATATGTTCCTAATAATTACATTGATATCTATATATATATATTACATATATATAGTATATTATAATAGATATATATATATATATATATATACATATAATCTACATTATATTATATATATATATTAGTATATATACATATCTATATACACTATATATCTATATATATATACGATTAGGATATAAGATATACTCTATATATATATCTATTATATATATCTCTATATTATATTCTGATGATTCTTCTATATATTTCTTCATCTCACTCTCTCTTTCTCGCTCGGTCACTCTCTCTCCTTCTCTCACACACTCTTTCTCTTTCTTTGTCTCTCTCTCTCTCTCTCTCTCTCTCGCTCTCTCTCTGTCTGTTGTCTCGGTTCGTCGGCGGGGGAGTGGACACAGTTATGCCGAGTGTTTAACTCCCTGGAGTTTCCACCCCCCCCCCCCCCCCCCCCTCCAGAGTTCATGTAAAGTTCGCTCCGTGTTCCTCCAGTACAAAGTGACCTCTTCCTGGTTGCTCCATAAATCCAGGCTGGGGCTTACCTCTGGCTCACCGTAGAGGCCGGGTCCTGTCCTCTGCTAACGTGCTTTATGTGCTCCAGGCGTCTAATCGCTGCCCGCATGGAAACTTAACGCTCACGTCTCCAATGTTACTGTAGTTTATGCTATACTTCATTAATATATATATATATATATATATATATATATGTATATATATATATATATAATATATATATATATATATATATATATATATATATATATATATATATACCTATATATATATAATATATGTCACAATGTTACTGTAGTTTATGCTATACTTCATTAATATATATATATATATATATATATGTGTACATATGTAACTTTTTTTTCAAGGCAGGCCTAAATGGGGCTCTTATGTCTACTAATTTAGTCTGTTGCGTTAAAGTCTGCTTTGAGAAAAAAAAAATCTATACTGAACCCTGCCTTATGTTAAATAAAATAAGAAGGACAAGTATGTGAGAGTGTTTGTGTTTGACTTTGGTAAAGTTAAACTGTACGTTTATCTTGGCTAGCTGTTGCTGCTCTTTGAGTCATCGCTGACTTACATGTCAGTTAAAACCTAGCAGGTTAACGTCTCAGCGGTTGAGATTTTAGTGTGGGATTTTCACGGTGAAATTATCAGCCAGTTTCATCGACAGTGCCTTACTGTTCCTGGCTCACTAGCGCTAAGCGCAGGGATTTGGTTACGTTTTTTTTCTTATTATTCAAGTTCTCTTCATTGTGAAACTTAGCCAATTGTATTCTTATTCCCTTATATTGGGAGTCTACACAGTTTTCCATTCACTTTGGTAATATTTTGACTAATATTATGAACTGATTTTAGTTCAAACCCTATTTTTTCCATTATTTTTTCCCTAACAAATTCATGAAATTGTCAATCCAAGGTAAAATCATCGTCTGTACTACGACTAAAACCGATGGAATGTTTTATCGCCTTGATTTTCATTACCCTGTTCTTCTGGAAACATGAACAAATAATTCCCCCACACTAAACTTCTAGCACTATTATAAAACATAATAACGAAAAAGACTTCTCATTTGAAGCCGCATCATTTCCCATCCTCCCGATATAAATACACAGCTGTTCTTCCGCTCGCTTTCTCTCCCTTCTGTTCTGACTAACTATATTTATACTTCCTGTTTATACTTCTACTCGTGTCACCTGAGATACCTGCGTACCTCCGAGATGCTAGCTCCAGCTAACAAGCTCTGCTTCACACACCTTCCCCCCCGCCCCACCAACTGTCAAGTCTACCCTGTTGCATCTTTTAAACGGCAAACTGTGCAAAACACACACACCAACATATACACTAACACACTTACACACACACACACACATACAGACACACACACACACACACACACACACACACACACACACACACACACACACACACACACACACACACACACACACACACACACACACACACACACACACACACACACACACACACACACACACACACACACACACACACACACACACACACACACACACACACACACACACACACACACACACACACACACACACACACACACACACACACACACACACATGAAAACCCTCAAGTCTCTTTTTTCTGTAATGACTGCGCTCCTGCTTTGTGTTATGTTGCGGTCTCCTGGAGGAACCGTATACCTGGCACTCCCCGACCCTCTGCCGGTGGATTGTGGGACAGAATAGCTCGGCTCGTGCCTGAACTCTTGACCTGTTACTGGGTGTTTGTTCTGCCGGAGATGGCCCGCAGAAATATTGTTCCGTATAAACAAACACAATGGTGTTCTGGTGCCGGGCAGGAAGGGAGAAGGAAGGAGCACTTTATTTTGAAACGCAGACGTGTTTTCTTCTTCTGTTTTTTTCCCTTGACAGACACTGGTTTCTTTCTGGTCGTCTTCCATTCACACATTATTAGTTAATACACACATGCTATTATTGTATTTTTCTCCTTGCAAGTTAATAGGAATCTTTATTTTTTCCCTGCATGCGTGTTTGTGTATTTATTAGTGTATTTAGTTTCTATCTATCTATCTATCTATCTATCTATCTATCTATCTATCTATCTATCTGTCTGTCTGTCTGTCTGTCTGTCTGTCTGTCTGTCTGTCTGTCGGTCTGTCGGTCGGTCGGTCGGTCGGTCTGTCTGTCTGTCTGTCTGTCTGTCTGTCTGTCTGTCTGTCTGTCTGTCTGTCTGTCTGTCTGTCTGTCTGTCTGTCTGTCTGTCTGTCTGTCTGTCTGTCTGTCTGTCTGTCTGTCTGTCTGTCTGTCTGTCTGTCTGTCTGTCTGTCTATCTATCTATCTATCTATCTTTCTGTCTGTCTGTCCATCTGTCTATCAATCTATACTTTAGAAGCGCATAAAGAGGCAATAAAGTACATTTTTAAATGGTGAAAAATCCTCTTGCCTTTCCCTCCAAATGTCAGACGTCCATGTCGACATAGGTCAGAGATGTCAGGGGCGATATTATTCATTACAATTCCCTCAAAGAATGCGATTATTTTCTCTTCCACGCGTTCATCAGTGTGTTTATGATTTATGAAAAAGGCCTCCTTAGAAAAGCAAATGTCTGACAAACTGATTTTGGAAAGCGAAGCCTCGGCGACCTCTGTAAACACGTCAGCGGCGTGATAAATCTGAGGGCCGGCGTTAAACAAAACCAGCGGCCGGGGCGCGCGCCTCTCTCTCGCCATGCTGAGCCGACGCGCTGTTTAATATTTTCCCTCCCGCCTCGACCTCAACAAAAGGACCAGCGTTCTCGCGCCGCTGTTTGAACAGTGTTGGGTTTCGCGCCCAGGGGAGCCTCTGCGCTCTAACAAACGACGTGGCGAGTGATGTAATGTTATTCTGCGGAGGGCGAAAATAGGGTGCCTCGAAGAGGGCAACCCAAGTAATCTGTGACAGCCCCCAAATGAGCCAGATATGTGGTTATGGAGGAAGCAAGGGGGCAAGGGAACGAGGAGTATGGGGTAGTGTTAGAGTGGAGTGAGTAGGTTACAGAGAGACACATATACAGATAGAGTACGGAGCAGTAGAGTAGGAAATAGGTAGTAGGGAATACTCATCATGTGTTCTGATGACATAGACTCACTGGGTGTATTTTCTCCGTATTCAATTCTATGTTTGGCATATATCATTTTGATGGGCTGAATTATGTAAATTGTGCGTGGTAAATGTAAGTTAAGTATGGTTGAGGTGTGTATTTTAATACGGAGGCACTGTGTATTTGTACCTGCAAAGCGCACAGCCGGATTCAGTATGTTGGGACTTACCGAGTAATATAACATGATCATTTAAAAAAAACGAAGAGATTTTTAAATGCAGACAGAGGGATTTGTTGGAGTAAGTTATGATATAGAAGTAGACTATCATCTGTCTGTGCAAAAAGAGCTGATCTGTCTGTGTGCGTAGAGTTGATTCTTCTAGGTGTGTGTGCGTGCGCACACAGTGTGAGTGTGTTTGTGTAGCAGTTGGTGTGTTCACACACACATATGTCTGAGAGTGCTTGTGTGTGTGTGTGTGTGTGTGTGTGTGTGTGTGTGTGTGTGTGTGTGTGTGTGTGTGTGTGTGTGTGTGTGTGTGTGTGTGTGTGTGTGTGTGTGTGTGTGTGTGCGTCTGGGCGTCCGGATACACATATATATATGATTGTGTGTGTGTATGTGTGTGAGTCTGAGAATGTGTCCCAATGAATGTGTGTGTGTGTGTGTGTGTCTGAGTGTGTGCATCTGAGTGTGTGTCTTGAGTGTGTGCGTATGTTTGCACACACACAGCCAGAGCTCTTGTCTCCTCTCTGCTGCGTCTTGGCTGCTGGATCAGCAGCCTTTAGCGTGGAGGAGCGTCGTGGTAGCCTAGCGAGCCCCGCTGGCCGTCACAGCTGGTTCCCAAAGTCCTCCACTCCCCTCCACCCTCCGCCTCTAATCACCCGCCCTGGGAAGCCCCGCTTCCAGACTCCCCTTCCTGGTTTGGGAGGACATAGGAAAATAGGAATAGGAATTCAAGAATTAAACTGTTGAATAAACTCCTGTGTTTTTATGTGGAATCTGGTTCGTCGTACCAGGATGGGTAAAAAAAAAAACAATGACTTATGGTGCATTCTGCGCTAATGCTATTATAAGTATTGAAAACTGTGGCTACGCTAGGCGCTCACGCTAATTGTCAGGCGCCTAATTGATACATGTTAATCATATTAAGGGGCTTAATTAGAAGAATCTTAGTATGCCGTGATTTGGTAATTAACAATGACATCACATTTACAAGGAAAGAGATCTATTTCTGTATCCGCGTTGGCTTCATCTTATTATGAAAATTAAAGTCTGCTCGTTGACATTAATTATTTCTCCATCTATTTACGTCATTTCTTTTGGCAGTTATGATTTCTGTAATTATTTTGTGTCAAAGCTAAGTCTGCATCAATTATTATAAAGTGTAGAAAAATAGCTAACACTAAACCCTTGTATTTTGAAAGCTATGAGTATCTCAACAACATTTACAGCTGTGAATTTGTCATGGTTACGCGTAGTAACAGAGGTACTTGTAAATACTGTAGAATATTAGCTCACACTGAACCGCATGTGACTTCTGTTTTGACCCTGGTACCTTGTACATCATTGGTGTGCCTTTAAAGGGTAGCCTTGCTCCCTCTGGGCTCGGTGCCGAGGCGTTTCCTTCCCCCCTTGTCTCCTTAATATGTTACGAATTTAATCAAGTCCACAGATTTGTTATGCACGTTAAATTGAACACGCAATGGCACATTCAAATGTGGTTGCCATACCAACCCCCCCAGGAGTTCATTCTCCATAATGTAGTGTTTGGAATCTCATTTCCCCCCCACCCCCCACCCCTCCCACCCCCCCACCCCCCCCCCCCCCCCCACCCCCCACCACTGGTACCACCCAGCTCACCCCTTGGCTCCTACTGTATGGAGAGAGAGAGGGGGGGGGGGGAGAGAGAGAGAGGTAGATGGAGAGAGTAAAGCGAGAAACACAGTGTGAGAAACAGAGGAAAGACTGAGAGACAAAGAGAGACAAAGTATAGGAGAGAAAAGAGCAAGAGAAGAGACGGGGTGGCAGGGAGATACAGAGAGTAGAGAAGAGATTATGCGGGAAAAGGCAAGAGGGTGAGGACAAGGGAGAAGGAGGGAAGAAAGAGCGAGGTAGAAAAATGGGATCGAAAAAAACAAAAGAGAGAAATATTGAGCGAAACAGGAAAGCGACAGAGCATGAGAGGAGAGCGTTAGAAAGAAAAAAGGGGATGAAAGAGAGCGAAAAGAGCAGAAAGACACCTCTCTCCACATAGTGGAAATGACACAAATTAATATACACGACTTAAAGCAGACCAAGATTAATGTCTCTCCCTCGCTAGGGCTTAGTCCTACTGTCAGTTGCCTGGCGCTCGTTGGACAAAATCAACACTAATCAACATTTATTCCACTTCTGCCCAGGGCACTTCGGAGTCTAGCGGGACCCATAGTCCCCCTCCCCCACCACCCCCCCACACCTCCCCACACACACATACAAGCCGCCGCCAGCGGTCCTCGGCTGCCTTCGTCTCGCTACGCTTTTCACCTCCCATCCAGGGACTCTATACATCACGCTACTCACCACCTCCTCAGCCCCCTCCTCTTCCTCCCCCCCACCTCCTCTCGCTCACCCCACCTCTTCATTCTCCTTCTCAACCGCCATCCCCTCCTCTTCAGTGGTCGGCACCTCCTCCCTCTTCCTCAGTACCTCCTCATCCTCCGTCTCAACCACCTGCTTCCCCCCCTTAACCTCCTTCTCCTCTTCATTAACCTCCTCCCCCCCCCCCCTCACCTCCTCCTCACCCTCACTTCCTCCTCCCCTTCGTCCTCGCCCTCCGACTTCTGTTCCTGACCGACTCCTTAGCCACCTTCTCTTCCTCAACTCCTCCTCCTCAACCCTGCGTGACCCAGGCCCTCCTCTACCCCTGCTCACCCCTCCATATCCTCCTTCACACGTTCAGACCTCATAAGCAGAATAGATCATTTTCACGTGCAGCTTCTGTTTAACACAGAGAAAGCCACATTACAGTGTATTTGTGGCATTATGTGTTTGTGTATGTGCTGCATGTCTCTCCATTCATATCAATAATGTGTAAACACACAACATGTAAATTTCTCATTTCGTAGAACGTTAAAGTGCTGCTCACTTCCTATTTTCGTCGATTTTTAGACATCTTTTCTGTTGCTCTGCCATTATGCCGAACAGAGTGTCGGCCTGAAGCCGAGCCCGACGCACCATTAGCATTGGATTTACATGACCATAATGATAAGCTAATATAAGCTAATATATGCAGCACTGAGGCCTGCTAATGTTGTTGTTGTTTTGATGCTACCTTTGCTAAAGCACCCCTAGAGGGATTTTAACTAAGAGAAATTAATGGCGTAAAAATTCCCCACCGCAAAAAAAAAATGAGGGGGACAAACAGCGACAGAACCGTGTCTTTTTTACGCACACAACCGTTGCATAAAGTTTTTACATATTGAAGCGCTTTAAAGGATTTCTGACCCAGTTTATTCCCGATATTTGTCATCTCCGGTAGCTGATGCTGGGATTTTTCTACACTCCTGGTTTATGATTTTATTTTTTAACCACGGATTCAGACAAAGACATCAGCAGAGATATAATAAGTAGGAAGCCATGAAACAGGGTCTTGATTAAACATACCATCCTCAGACTTTTGAAGCATAACTACCGGCGCTGTTATGACTGCCTGGCTGCCAGAATAATAACCATAAAAGTTTGTACTTTAAAACCACATTAGAGATTAGACTTTATTTCTCAGACTTCATATGTTTAATGGTCACAGATATGGTTTGAATCATGGAATCTAAGTCAAAGCTTTGATGGAAAGCATTTGCAACCTGGTCCTGGTGGATACTTTGTTCCAGCAGGAAATGGCAGTGAAACAAGTCTACATTTCTCTGCCTCCTTGAAAGCCACAAAGATTCCCTAGAAATATTAAGTGTTGAGGTGCATCAGTTTCAGCCGTGAATCTGATGCATTCAGATCTGAACCTCACAAGGCCACTCCCTTGATGACAGATCCAGACCGACTCAAACCAAAAGCCCTCTAGTCTGAACTCAGCCATTCCTTTTAAAGAATTGGCTGCAATTTCACGATAAAGGTTTTATGGCAGTGAGTTTCCTCTGTGAGGTTTGTTAAGGTAATGCTTGAGGTTAGATTAGGGAACTCACCATGCCTTCGACAGGATTCCTTTATGAAACCACAGGTCTAGTTATGATCTAACTTTTTAATGTCCTGCATCTCGTGGCATTACATTTTTAATAAAACTCGCTATGAACAGTGCTTTGCTTGTCTTGAAGCTTTATGTAGTTGTAATGAATGATGAATGGATGGTTATAATGGAAACAGCCCTTAGTACTGTGAAAGACAGAGGAGATGTTTCTTGTCAATCAGTGGCACAAAAAAAAGAGGCAGAAAGGAGTCAAACTAGCCATGGTGTGGCTATTGTAAACTATACTCTGTCTCTGTGTGGTAACAGGACGTGGCAGTGGTCACTTGCGATAATGGAACAACAGCAAGCTGCTTTGTCAGCTCTGCATCTCAGGTGCCACCGCTCCCAAAATAAACTGTCATGTACGATGTCAGGGAACCAGAGACGACGCTGAAGGAGCATGTTACACCCCCCTCCCCTCCCCTCAGTGAACAGAAACAAATGTTGGACAGAGCAGTGGATTGTGGGTTTAGAGTCCTGCCCGGCACAGACCACAGCTACCTGGTGTATGTGTGTGTGTGTGTGTGTGTGTGTGTGTGTGTGTGTGTGTGTGTGTGTGTGTGTGTGTGTGTGTGTGTGTGTGTGTGTGTGTGTGTGTGTGTGTGTGTGTGTGTGTGTGTGTGTGTGTGTGTGTGTGTGTGTGTGTGTGTGTGTGTGTGCGTGGGGGGGCTTAGGTCCCAGGTCTCTGGTTAATAAACGCAGGTGCAAGAAAATGTCATACAAGCTGGGCATTTCGCCACATTATTTGAACACACCTGTTTGTTTTTTTATGGCATTTAAATGTGATATTTGGTTGTTAATGTGTACTGTAGACAAATCTAAATTTAAATATTTCCATTTTCGTCGACAAACACATCAGTTTCAAAGTGGCCACCGTGTGTTTCGATAGTGCTGAACTAAGATTAACGTCCGATGTTGTGTTATGTTGGGATGATTGAAGTCACAGGCTGGCCAGACTTAAATGAATTGGTTTGGAAACTCTCTGGTTAAGCCCTCTGAATTAAACCGTTTCAACAGTCATTTTTGACTTGACTGTGTGACACCTATTGCTCGGGTCTAGGTTACGCCTGGCCTATTCTAGGCTAATTTCATTGTCTTTTTAGGGATTTAAAGATTTATATTTCAGTCCCTAGTAGCCCTTTGGCTAAAGGTAGCTTTTCCAGGCACTGGAATGGAAGTAAAGCTACAACCTAATATAGAAGGAATGGGCCAGTGGCTAATCAGGCAAAAGATTGGCCTGGTCGTGCCAATGTTTGATTTATTGTTTAAATACAGATGAGAGAAGATACAGATACAGATAAGAAGACCTAACCAACAGCAAGCCAATTAATAGAGATCCTTTGGCCAAGCTAGTTATTTCAGACGTATAGATTCCAGGTTGCAAAATGTTAAAAGTTCTCTTTAGTGGCTGTGTGTGCGACAGCTATGTTGGCCAATTAGCAAAACCCAAAGGTAAGTACATGCAATGAGTAAACTCCCCTGGATGTTTGCAGAGGTACACAATATGCCATAACTTTCAAATGTTGGTTCCTGTAAGTTTACATTCAATGTGGCTTTAATTACGGATCATTATCGAATCATGCATCAGTCATTTTCTGTGGTGTAAGGGGGAGGAGATGGGGCGGGGGGAAGGTTGGTTGGTACGTTGTGCTATAGATAAGCTAAGCTAAACACTGTGATGAATGCCTTGCACTAGCTACTTGGCCCGAGTGTTGTGAAGAGATGGTTGTCAGTGTTTCCTCCTCGACAACGCAGATGCGATAAGGAGGTTTCAGGAGGTTTGGAGGATAGAGTAACCTTGATAAAACGCTCATCTCAGTACCGTTGATCTGTGCCATCCATCTTCATCTGATATAAAATATGCAAATGGCGGCGTAGCCGGGGAGTGGAGTACAGCGCTGCTAAATGGGCCATTTCAAATGTTCCCCCGTACCATGCTGGCTCTCAAATTCACTGTCATCTGATTGTTTGCGCGATGAAGTCTTTCTGAAATACTCCCTTCTACAGTCACAACCGGCTTTATCTCTCCTTGTTCTACGTATCACACACTCTATCTTTCACTTTCTTACCCCCTCTAATGGGTTCTCTTTTTCCCGCCTTTCTCCCTAGTCTCTGGATCCTTCTTCCTGCTGTACTTTCCAGGTTAAGACTGATAGTGTTGGAATGCTGATTTGTGAAATGTTAAGAACTTGTGGACAGTCTTCCGGTGTAACCTTTATTGAGAGATTATGTTTATTGGTCGGCCTTAAACTAAAGAAAGTTCAAAGATAATGGTTTTGAATTGGTGTATAAAAGTATGCGATGGAGATTATTACAACTTCTTACTTTTTGTAATCGTCCAAAGAGCAGGCAATATAGTGAGTGATCTTTCACAATTAGCTGCCATTAACCAAATGACTTGTTAAATAAATATAAAGATTCCATTTATATTTTCAAGACCAAGATGATCAAATACACGGTTGTAATTAGACGTTGAGCAGGGACAAAAGACATAGTCCTCAAATATAAAGAAGAGGGTTTTGATTGACGGAGGAATTGTTTTCTGATTATAGCGTTGCCGAGACGCAAGGCATTTTCAGCTTTATCCGAACACGCTCAAATTGTTGACTTCACAGGGAGAGGAGTGGGCGGAGCCAGCTGCTCTCATGCCTTTTGTTGGTTGACCCCCTGTAAAGATGAAACTGTCAATCATCTGGAGTGAGTATCAGGCCCCCAATGAGCAGCCTCCATGCTCCCACACTGACCGGGACAATGACTTCTGTCGTTGTCACACATTTCTGTTGAATTTTGTTTTAGACCATACAGAGGATTTAATATTTGAATTTTGAATGCTCCCAGTAAAAGGAACGCATATGATGTATGTGTATGCAGGTTTTAATTGGCCACAATGAAAATGGGTTTAAATCCAATAATTTGCCCTTAATGGAAAAATAAACAAAACTCATCGACCAAATATATGGAAGTATATAAAAAATGTATCCCATCATATATATAATTGTATTTCTTAGGCAACTGCAACTTTTGCTGTTTGTTGTTTTGCATCGGGGGGAAATTGGCTTCCCATGGTAAACACATACAGACTGCAAAATATTGATGTTCAGGATTACCTTGTTGCTATAGGAAAGGAAAGCGGAGGTAAAATGAGTTAATGAGGTATGTCCTCCTCTGCTATCCTGCGAGGTGCGGCCTCGCTCTCTCTCCGCGCTAATGATGATGTGCGGCGCAGGTAGCTGTCAGCAGACATGATTAATTAAAAGGAGAACTGGGCCAATCTGTCACACTATTTTCATTGTGGTCATACGGGGCATCCGTGTTTGATGCTGCGGTTATTTTCAACCTCGTGGCAGGCGAGCAGGAGGCGCCGGGGCCGCGGCGGCGGTGCCCTTGTGCTAAAGTGCACATACAGGATAAAGTTGTACATGATGGCTGGGAGAGGCCTCGGATACTCTGGGGGGGGCTTCTGATTGGACAGCGGGTCTCCTTGGACCGAATAACAATTAGGCGGCACGGGGGGGCCCCAGACACGCTGGAATGACCATACAACAGGCGCGGTGGTCTCTTGTTAGTGTTGGACTCTGTGTTGGTGCTCCTGGTCTGGTGCTGCCTGGCTCTCGTTAGTAGTGGTTCCCTTCGGTACCCATGGTGGTCACCGATCCCTGTACAGAGCCGGACGTCCCATGGACCTAGGGTCCAACTGAAACGGAGAGGCTGATGTCAACATCAACCCTTCGCTCTTGTGTGTGCACCACGTGTGCACCACGCGTTGGGTTGCCCAAGGATGCTGGGAAAAGGAGGGAGGGTCATCGCTGTCCCCTGGTTGCCATGGTGATGAAGGTTGGAGCTCCATCACTGGAGGATAGGCAGTATTTTTTAGAAGAGTCTTATGTTTTCTAATCATCACTCCTAAAGCCTTGTAGGTCTACTCACTGACGAAGAGACTTGTCCTGAATCAAAATGAATTGATGCTCAGTGCAGGATTGGGATAACAAGTAAAGCGAGGAAAGAACTTGGATGGTGGAATCACACACACAAAAAGACCATGCTCTCCGAACCAACGCTGTATGATAAACTACAGAGAGAGAGAGAGAGAAAGAGAGAGAGAGAAGGAGAGAGAGAGAGAGAAAATAAGCAAGCGGTAGAGTGAAAGAGATAGAGCGAGAAAGGGAGAGAGAGGGAGAGGTCCATCACTTAAGCGGCAATTTTGTCCGTATTTCCCTGCTGTTCTACCTGCCATCGCATGCCATTTTCATACAAAGAAGTGACATGAAATAGTGAAAGCCACATGACTAATGCACTCCTCTCTCTCCACTCCCAGTCTCTCTCTCTCTCTCTCTCTCTCTCTCTCTCTCTCTCTCTCTCTCTCTCTCTCTCTCTCTCTCTCTCTCTCTCTCTCTCCTCTCGCCTCCTTCTCTCTCTTTCTCCTCCTTCCGTCTGCAGACTCAGATGCTGCTCTCCCAGTTTAGCATGTGCATATTATTTCTGCAGTCGTCTGAATTGATCCATGGTGAAGCCAGACATAGATTGCTGTATATTTAATGTCTTTTAGCGGGCGCATTAAGGGTGCGCTTTGAGCAAAGGGACACGAGGAGACATTAATAATTTAATTGCAGCCGTGTATCTGAATGCGAGCAGCAGAGTGCCAAGTGATGGATATTTTTAATGATATGAAGAGCATGGCCCAGGGAGGGATCAATGACAGCGTGCACACGCCTACACAGACATGCACGCACATGGATCCAGGCACACGCCTCAGATCCACATGCACAGACACACACTTAAATCAAACAGACACACATTCGCACGTCGCACGTCTACACACTCACAGGCAGACACACACACACGCACGCACGCACGCAACGCACGCACGCACGCACGCACGCACGCACGCACGCACGCACGCACGCACGCACACACACACACACACACACACACACACACACGCACACACACAACCCACATACCGCACACACCCGCGCACACAATGAGTCTCAATGGTTGTCTAGGGGATCAGTGATCTAACTACTGTGCTCTAAGATAGTACTTTATTAATCCCAGAGAGGAAATTCAGGTCATTGTATTGGTTTTCTAAATACAGTGTTTGGTGCTCTACTTAGAGGGCTCTACTAGTTAGACCACTGTGTTGGTACTCTATAGAGTTCTCTTACAGTGTGTTGAAGTGCTCTTAATACAGTCATCCAACAGTGTGTTTGCTGTAACTACAGTGCGTTTCGTGCTCTCATTGTGTATTTGGTGCTCTAACTAGATTACTCTTAAAGGGTGTTGGTACTCTAACTAGAGTTCTCTTACAGTGTGTCTTAGTGCTCTAACTATAGTCCTCTACCAGTGAGCCGATGCTGTTGGCGGTGATCTGAGAGGGAGTGAGAGGGAGGTCTGTGGCCCCAGCGACTCCCGCCACCCCGGTCTCTGGCGGTGTCACTCCTGACAGCACACTCATGTTTATTTCATCCTGCGTTGGGTCCTGTCCCCCTCTGCCCCTTTATCCTCCCACGTCATTAAGTCTCCAAGCCAGGACCCCGCAGCACGGCCTAATGAATTCCTCAGTGGATGCTTTCTCTCTCTCTCTCTCTCTCTCTCTCTCTCTCTCTCTCTCTCTCTCTCTCTCTCT
>OLKM01000008.1:500387-527678 GCA_900291075.1 Melanogrammus aeglefinus
ACTCCCACCCCTCATCCTCTCTCCCCTGTCTCTTTCTCCCATCTCTCTCTCTCTCTCTCTCTCTCTCTCTCTCTCTCTCTCTCTCTCTCTCTCTCGCTCTCTCTCTCTCTCTCTCTCTCTCTCTCTCTCTCTCTCTCTCTCTCTCTCTCTCTCTCTCTTTCTCTCTCTCTCTCTCTCTCTCTCTCTCTCTCTCTCTCTCTCTCTCTCTCTCTCTCTCTCTCTCTCTCTCTCCCTCCCCCCACTCTCTCTCTCTCTCTCTCTCTCTCTCTCTCTCTCTCTCTCTCTCTCTCTCTCTCTCTCTCTCTCTCTCTCTCTCTCTCTCTCTCTCTCTCTCTCTCTCTCTCTCTCTCTCTCCCCTCTCTCTCTCTCTCTCTCTCCCCCCCTCTCTCTCTCTCTCTCTCTCTCTCTCTCTCTCTCTCTCTCTCTCTCTCTCTCCCCCTCTCTCTCTTGTGTGGTGGAGCAGAGGCAGCAGCCGAGTGGCTTGGAGACACGGAACACTAGTTGTGCTGGCAATTATGTTAATGGGATGCTATTAGGCCATGATTCCGAATGAGCGATCGGGGAGAGCACACGGCCCCACCGGCAGAAAAGGAAAAGAAAAAAACCGATAACCGAGCGTGCTCCTTGTTGATACCGTTCCAGCAGGCTCATTTGCATAATGAACCCTCCCCACTAACGAGGGGGTGTGGCCTCTTCGCTGAACTCTTTAACGAGCTGAGCTGAGTCGCAGGCTGAGTCTCCTTCCGATTCCTCCGTGCAGAAAATAAAGAATGTGACAAATGACACATAAAAAGCAGTTCACAGACTTTTGGGGAGGGTTGGTATTTGACTGGTAGGAAGTGCTATAATGTTTCACTTACATTTCTTGAAACATTAAAACATTAACATTATACCATTTCTGCAAATGGAAAGCATGGGGCTTTTATCCCCTGTGTGTTAAATGTATATAAACAAAAATGACCTTCATACAGGAAGTGACATCATTAAGTATTACCGATATAGTACTTCAATTTAAAGTTCCGTTCTTTCAATAGTCTGTCTTGTCAGAGATCACCAACAGATAGTGTCATAGTTTCATAACACAGAAACCTCCCACCACCACCGGTTCCACCATCAGAACACCATAACCTAGACCTGCCGGTTAGTAGTCAAAGCGCCATGCCCGACACCTTCAAGAGCACAGAGCCCTCACACCAACACCTGGCCCACCATCAGAACACCATAACCTAGACCTGCCATAACACAGATGGAGTGGCAGGCGATGGATGGGGTTGGAATGGATTGGAATGACATTGTTGTCTTTAAAGGCATCCGTCGTCGCCATGTGCTAATAATATCAATCACTAACGTCATCAGGATTTATCATTAATCAGAACCCCCACCCCCATCATCAATTACCTTCCAATCCTACTCCCCACTGTCTGTCCTGATGTGTGTTCTCTAGCTCTATCCGTGGACACGCAACGATTTGATCAGAACCATCACTCGGCCCTGGGGAAGATATTAAACGCCCAGCAGAATGCTCATGGGCTCCCCTCCTCCCCTCCCCTCGCTCTTTCCCCACCCCTCGCTCCCTCCCTCCCCTCCCTCCCCCCCCCCCCCCCCCCCCCACCTCCGCCTTCTCCCCTCTCTTCCTCAACCTTTCATTCCCGTTTAATGAGAGCCCTTCCTAATTATTCCAGTGGCTGGAGTGCTGGGGACACGCTGCCAGTATGCTCCCCTGAGCCGGGGACGTGACTCTGATGCTGATGAAGGCGCAGGATCAATAATTTAGGATCTAGCCTTAATGGCGGTGTGAGTAGGAGAGAGGAGACCCATGCATCAGAGTCAGAGGAAGACATTTTAAAAGCACGAGCCAGGGAACCAGAGACCAAGGAGTCTGCTTGCCCGTAGTAGTTCGATAAGAGACGAGTAAAATGTCCCACAATGTCCATAGATAATATCACGTTCGTGGTCCTGGTCGTTCTGGGGTTTGATGCTAGCTCGCCAACTTGGTGAATTGTGTAAACAAGTGTGCTACGCTAGTCCTATTCTAGCACAATACTGGTGTTATACTTGCATACTGGGCTAGCGCTACACTGGTGTTTTACCAGCGTGCTCTGCTAGCACTATACTTGTGTTATACTAGTGTGCTATGCCAGCACTACAGGCATTATACTAGTTTGGTACTAACCTAGCATGCAAAGCTAAATCTACACTGGTATTATTAGCGTTCTATGCTAGTGCACTATGAACATAGAGCCAGAGTTTGAAAGCTAGGGCGACACAGGAACGTCTCGCTGTGCATTGCCTTGGAAGTCAATGTAGATATAATTGACTTTGAGTCATAAATATTGATGTTATTGTATCAGTTCTGTGTGTGTGTGTTTGTGTTTGAGAATAATGTCCCTGAATATGGGCCTGTTCTTCGCTCCTGGTTCAGGCGATGCATACCATAATCTTTAAGTGAAGAGCACAGCCCCAGCTCCCCACTCCCCTCTCCCCTGAGCTCTAGGGAAGCATCCATGCGTCTTTAAGGACTCCTGCTCATGAATCAGACTTCGGGAGCAGAGTAAGCCGCCCGCAGCCTCCGCCTCAATTATTAAACACCAGGAATACGATGCTCTGTTTTAACTTCAGAACCTCGGCGGAGCAGAGAACACCAGCTAGTAGGGACGGTGGGCTTGTCAAAGCTCCCCCCCCCACCACCTCTATGCTCCCAAAGGAGGGGTGGAATAAAACACAATAAAAACACAAAGGCTATTTTCAATAGTGGATTATTATAACAATTATTTTTCTTGCTTTGGCCTCAAAGAAAACCCCATTGGGTTTTGTGAATGCTTGTATGGATTTCATATTTCAGTCCCCCCCCCCCCCCCCCCTCTTTCAAACGTCTCAGTGTCGGATGAATTACAGTTTTCCATCATCTCGAACACTGTCACTGTGATCGGGGGGAAAAAACGAAACAATAGAGAAACGCTGTGTGCGTTTTAACAGGGGACATATTTGCTTACAATGTTCGCTGTGAGTGATGTGAGAAGAATGCGGTCTGAACTATAATAAAATCCAAATGGTGGGAGATTGAAACATTCGTTATTGACTTGGCCTGACAAATAATTTAATTAACAGCAGACATCATCGCAGTCACTCGGCAGAAGAAGAGAGCGAGTGATGAATCTGGTAAACACGCCGCACGACCCTGCATTGTTCCCGTCATCGCTTCTAATGCGCCGGGATTTGGTTAGAACTTGGCCTCCACCCTCGGGGCCGGAGTCCCACTTGATTTGATGTCATTGTTGATTTTTTCATTAAAGTGCCAAGGAATTCTTCCAAATTTGTTTGGCTGTAGGCAGCGGCGCTCATATTAACTTGATCCATTGTCTATCTGAATTGTGGCTGTCTCTAACTGCGATTAAATATTGATATCCGTGTAAACACACATGCCATATTGAGTAGCTTATTCAGAGTCACAGTGCCTCTCTGGAGACTCGAACGAGCCGCTATTAGCTTGAAAAATAGAGCCATTGTTTCTCGACTTGCCGCTGATTTATGGCGACAAAATAAAGTGTTCTGACACCTAACTCAAATGAATGCTGAACTCATTTCCAAGCTACCTGTCAATAGAGTTTGAATAAATCCCGCTGTGAGTGCAAAGCTAGCATGTAGGGTCTGTGGGTTCGAGCTACGTCTACGTGTAGCTCTTTGCTAACACAGATAGCTAGGTCGGAGTTGTTTAATATTATTTTCCTCTGGTGTAAATATTCTCCTCTTGGAAGACACAGGGTGAGCATAGATTTATTGATCCACAGACACATCTGGATTTATTCATTCATTCCTTGAAAACTGAAATAGGTATTAGCACTAGACACTATATTTATTTTTTATCCACATTTTAATCGACATTTCAATCAAAATACTAGATATATAAAGAGTTCATACACTTTATTAAACTATGTTGACTTAGTATTTAAGTCATTACAGAGTAACTGGTTTCTTACTGAACAGCTGGGTTACATTACAAACGTGATTAAATCGTTAGATTAGCTTTATAACTCCTACAGAATATTCCTGCCTTCACTGCACAGACCCCATACAGAGCATATACTGCTGTATAGCAGATACCCCGTGGTCCCTTTCTCTCTTTCGGCCCCCCCTCCCTCCCTCCCTTGCCTTGTCTACTCTATGAATTATGATCTACCAGCTGTTTTCCTTTTCATTTTTTTTTCCTACTCTCTTCTCTCTGTGTCTGATAACTGGGGTCAGCGTGACATCTGTGTGAAATAGAAACATTTAACATTTCTCTGGATGTCTGCAATCTAATGTATTATAAAGGAGGAAGGGGTGGAAGTGTGTGTGTGTGTGTGTGTGTGTGTGTGTGTGTGTGTGTGTGTGTGTGTGTGTGTGTGTGTGTGTGTGTGTGTGTGTGTGTGTGTGTGTGTGTGTGTGTGCGTTGGTGTGTGTGTGTGTGTGTGTCTGTGAATGTTTGCATTTGTGTGCGTGTGTGCATGTCTGTCCATGTGCAGCCGTGTGTTTTTGTGTGTATGTGTGTGTGTGTGTGTGTGTGTGTGCGTGCGTGTGTGTGTTTGTGTGTGTGTCTACATGTATACCATGAAGTGCGTCTGGCTGGCAGCACCCTTGGGAGCAGGGAGCTGTCCCTGTCTGAGGAATGGCTGAGCTAATGTAGAGGGGGAGTTAATGGGTTTATGCAACATGAAGGGGAGGAGAGGGGAGAGGATGGGAGGAGAGGGAAGGAGGTGGGAGAGGAGGGCAGAGGGGAGGAGAAGAGAGGAGGGGGGAGGAGAGGGGTGGAGCAGGGAGGAGAGGAGGAATGGAGAGGGGAGAGGAGGAGAGGAGAGGGGAGGAGAGGAACGGAGAGGAGGAGAGGAGAGAGGAGAGGAGGCGCTGAGAAGATTGGGAATGAGAGGTGGAGAAGAGAGGAGACGACACTGTAGGGAGAAAAAGGGAGGGAGGGAGTAGAGCAGAGGGGAGGAGAAGAGAGTAGAGGGCGGGCGAGGGGGGAGGAGGGGGGAGGTGGTGGGTGTCCAGGTAGACAGGCAGGCTCACGCGTCGTCTCCCCACTGCCTGTGGTCGGCTCTAAGGTCCACTCCGAGGGCAGTCTATTTCAAGGAGTGGTGTTTATTCTGGTGACCGGGGGGGGGGGGGGGGGGTTGCACTTTGAACACAAGCAGGGCCCATCCTCTGTATCCTCTGTCTCTAATATCTGTCTCCTACAAGCCTATTCTATGAGTATTATATTTAATCTCTATTCTATTTCTCCCAGGACTCTATCTATTTCCTTTATTCATTTTTTTTATGTTCTTTGTCTCTATCCTATATCTCTATTATATGGGTATTCTATTACTCTATTGTATTTATCATATGATAATGTAAAATAAATGCTTGTTGATATTCTATTGTTATTGCTGTTGTTTGTATATATTCTCTGTCTCTATTCTCTTATTATCTCCTATACCATTCATTTATCCAGGACATTTTCTGCTGTATTTTGTGTCTCTTTTCTCTGTCTCTCTCCTATAAGTCTATCCTATATCCGTCTCTATGTGTTTTCATCTAACTGGGTGTTAAAATGTTGGATTCTCTACACACTATAGTGTTTTTTTGTGTTTGTTCTACGAGCGACTCATAAATACACATCACTCCATGTAGCACTCTCTGAGGTCACACGCTCCTCTAGAGGTCATAGACACCTAGCAAGCATCCCAACATTTCTGTTGTCTTGGGAACAAGCAATTGTCCTTAAAAATGATCTATGCCAAAGTCACACATTACTGACATCACATACACTCACTCACTGACACACACAGAAACACACACACACACACACACACACACACACACACACACACACACACACACACACACACACACACACACACACACACACACACACACACACACACAACACACACACACACACACACACACACACACACACACACACACACAGACACCAGAGACAACACAGCACACACAGCCACACACACACAAACACACACACATACACACACAGACACACAGACACACACACAGACACACACACACACACACACACACACACACACACACACACACACACACACACACACACACACACACACACACACACACACACACACACACACACAAACACGCTCACACCCAATGGTTCTCACAAGCTGATATAAAATAATGTGTGTTACCTTAAAACCATTTCTGGGGCAGCTAGATCACACTGTGAGATGAGTCTCTAAGGACCAATAAAAATGACAGTTAAGATGGCCAATTATTACCCTGTCGGCCATTTTGTACGTGTTTTATAGACGATTCTGCGATATAAAACTTTATTGGCTAAAATAACGAGGGACAAAGAGTTGTATGGTTTATGCTGGCTATAGTTACAGGTCCTCCACGACATTTAAACAGTTAATGGACAGGAGTCGGAAATCTGCGGGAAACTCTATAAAAATCAAGGATTTATTAGTCTCTGTGCCCTTTACTATGGCGGCAGTGCTGTAAAATATGACGTATAGACACAGCTGTCATCAGTCTGAGCTAATGCACTGCTACCGCCGCTAATCCACAGCTAACGCGGTGCGCTGCACAGAGGTGACCAGACGCAGTAACAAGGGGAACATGATATCTATCAATATCAATACCAAAGAAGAAGTGACATGTGAATCATGGGCTGTCAGTCATAGCCTCTCTCTATTTAGACAGGGACATGTCGTCCTACCTCTCTCACGTACATGAAAAATGCACATTGATAGACATGTATTTATAAATATATACTGTCAATTTTTGACATTATATTTTTTTGATTGTCATTTAGATGAAGCTTTTCCCGCATGCAACTTTTGTATATATTTATATTTCTGCATATATATATATTTTTACATGTATACAGTATATAGCGATGGCTGCACCTGCAGCACGATAGGGATGTGAATCATCCCATTAAATCACTCCATTATTCTTATCCTCCTCCTCCTATTATATCATTCCATATCACATCCTATTATGAGTGCAGCTGATGATCTACAAGGGCAGCGGATCAGTGGATGTCTGTGCAGCCCCGTGTGGAGACGCAGCCTCTCTTTCCCCAGGCAGGTGAGCAGTTTCTGCTCCACGAGAGCAGAATGTAAAGGCAGGGTGCGCGGCAGGGGTGGGGGAACCAAAGCAGGATGTCAATAAGACCTGAATGTTTTATGAAGGAGGAGGAGGAGGAGGAGGAGAAGGAGGAGGAGGAGAAGGAGGAGGAGGACATTAAGATCACTGCAGCGGACAGGAGGAGATGCTTGCACCTCCTCGAGACGCGGGCGGGCGAATGGTCTAAGCATGTACAGGCTCCCCCCTCAATCCTCATTAACCCGAACCACCGATACCTCCTATGGTGCACTGCTGCCCCCGCCAACGCTGATTTTAACACAGAGAAGATTTCGCCTGCATTGTTTCTAGAAATATACTTAATTAAATTGCTGTCTGAGATCTGATATTGTATGTTTGATGTGTGTTCTCGAACAGTGATTAGCATGGCAGTGGTTTTGAATACTGGTTTGATTACTTTTAAGAGTGTGTGGCTCTTAAGGTACTAGATTGTCAATACCGCAACACACAACACGCATAGTTTTGTCTCAGTGTACACACACACAAACACACTAACAAGCACACACACACACACGCACGTCACACACACACACACACACACACACACACACACACACACACACACACACACACACACACACACACACACACACACACACACACACACACACACACACACACACACACACGCGCATGCACACACTCATCACACTTGACACGTACTCAGTAAACTGATTCTTGAAGACAGTCAGCGATGTTTTAGTTGGAGAGAGAAAGAGTGGAATGGGGGAGGGACATAAATGGAGAGTTTTTTTGTTTGAGAGAGCGAGGTAGAGAAAGCAAGAGAGAGGTATAGTGAGCGAGAGAGGAAAAGATAGGTAGAGAGAAGCAGATGTAGAGACAGAGAGAAAGAGAGAGAGAGAGATTGAATCAGAGCCGTGAGCTGCTTTTGTTTACTGGGGCCGGTCTGGGGGTGTTTGAGGTATTGATTGGAGAGACGGAGCGCTTCGCACAACTTCTGCCTACGAGCTCAGAGCTCAGGCAGCCAGGGAGCTGGCTGTGTGGAGGAGAGGAGGAAAGACTTTCCTCTCTTCTCCTCTCCGCATGAAACAGAGCGGGGAACTCACTGACTCTAATGAGTCAAAATAATATCTGACGTGTGATCGCATCACCAACAAAAACAAAGAAATGCACCACGTGAGAGAGAGCGGTAGAGACTGGAGAGAACAGCGATACAACGGAAAGAGAGAGAGAAAGAGACGGTAGAGACTGAGAGAGAGAGAGAGAGAGAGAGAGAGAGAGAGAGAGAGAGAGAGAGAGAGAGAGAGAGAGAGAGAGAGAGAGAGAGAGAGAGAGAGAAAGATACAGAGAGAGAAGGGGGGGCAATAATTGAAACAGGAAACATATTCAACAGTTTTTGTACATTTGACGCACCCCCTCCTCTCTTCCTCTCTCCTCCGTCACATCTCCTCCACCTCCTCCATCTTTTCCTCATCTCTTCTTATGCCCTCTCCTCTCACCTCCTCCCCACTCCTCTCTTCTCCTCACCTCCATCTCCTCTCCCCCACATCTCCTCCTCCAGCTCCTCCCCTCTATTCCTCACCTCCTCCCCTCTCCTTCACCTCCTCTCCTCTACTCCAGCTCCACCTCTCCCCTCTTCTCCTCACCTACTCCCCTCTCCTGCACCCTGACACCCCCTCGATGAATGGGGAGACATCAGAGCTGCTCTTTTTGAATGTCGCATGTTGGCTGCCGGCTGCATGTGTGTGTGAGTGTGTGTGTGTGTGTGTGTGTGTGTGTGTGTGTGTGGTGTGTGTGTGTGTGTGTGTGTGTGTGTGTGTGTGTGTGTGTGTGTGTGTGTGTGTGTGTGTGAGTGTGTGTGCGCCGCGCGTGCGTGTGTGTGTGTGTGTGTGTGTGTTGTGTGTGGTGTGTGTGTGTGTGTGTGTGTGTGTGTGTGTGTGTGTGTGTGTGTGTGTGTGTGTGTGTGTGTGTGTGTGTGTGTGTGTGTGTGTGTGTGTGTGTGTGTGTCCATCCACCATAAAAGGCTTCCTTTATGACCGGGTCCTCTCTCTCTCTCTGTAGGATGCTCTGGTGGCTATCATTGCAATTAAAAGCAAGTGTCCATCAGGGCGGTGTGGGCTCTGTGCAGCCCATATGTTTGGGTGCTGATAGAGGCTGGATTACTCTGTTCGGAGCACAGATAACAGGCTGTTTATAACCTTGGCAGGGCCGGGGGCCTAATCTGGCAGCAGCATATTTCCCCTCGCTGGCCGATAACGGGCTGTTAGCGACTTTATCAGCCGGCAGATAGAAGGCTGGCTAGGGAGACGGGCGCACAGTGCGGCCCAATCTGGCAACAGACACATAATACGCACACACACACACACACACATGCTGCGTGGTTGTGTGTGGGTTGGTGTATTTATAGAAGTCTTGTCACACCCACACGCGCGTGCATGCACGCGCAGCAGAAGCGCACACACATTTCCACATATGCATGTAGGCACACATTCACACACGCAGACATGCTCAAACACATCCACAGACATGCACACAGACACACACACACACACACACATATATACACACATATGCATGTGTGTATGGATATAGAGACACATACAAACATGCATGTGCGCAAATAATGCATGCACACATACACAAACACACGCACAAACATATGCATGCACCCACACATCCGCAGAAAAATGCACACATATACACACACATGCACCACCACATCCACGACTATTTGTATGCACGCACACACACACACAAACACACACACACACACACACACACACAAATTTACACTCACATAAATCCACATGTGCAAATCATGAATGCAAATACGCACAAATTCCAACGTGCACACACAAATGCATGCAGTAATACAAGTGCACACACCTAACACACACCTAACACACACTCCCACAATTGCACCAGCACCAGCAAGAGAAATCAATTTCTACATCTGCCTCGCAAGGACCAGGAGACAAATTAAAAGAACAATGACCTCATTCATCATTATGGGATGCCAGGCTGCAGCACAAAGCAACAGAGACAAGACTAAGACTGCAGGAGACAGAGGCTATTCTCTGCTGCACCAACCATCTCATCCCAACACTTTACATGACTCTGTAACCCATTATGTGCAGCCTAGAACCAATTAACCCACCTTGTAAAGGACACCGGGACCATTCAAATGCTGGTATGTCTGATCCATAACCTCCATAATATCCCTCAAATCTCTGATGTTTTCTCAATAGGTAGTAGCAGCAGTGACTTTTATGAATGTCTTTGAGAGTTTGTTGCCAGTTCCTGTTCTTGGGGTGGGTGAAGAGCAGCTATTCTCTCCCTCGTCATCTTAATGGGCCCATCTCTGGCTCAATTAGAGAGTGTGCACTGTTCACTAAATTGCCATGCTATGAAAAATGCCCCTTTTTTTTGTTGTCGTCGCTTCAAGCCACTCTCGGTCTCCCTTCCCCTCAGACTCCCCGATGTGGCGGGTCCCCTTCGTTCAGGAAAATTGCTTCCTCGCAATCAACAGATTGCTTGGCTGTACTTAGATGGTAAATACAGGTAGACCGGAGCATTAGCATAGCATTATTCAGACGCATGTCAACCTTGAGGCATCTGGCGTCTAAACCTCCCTGTGAAGGGGAACTGGTGCTCCACGTTCCGAGCGACCGGCTGGGGTTCAGAGCGCTAAGAAGGACAGAAGGGAGCTGCCGTAATTGGTCAAAGGCTACGAAAGTTGAAGTGAATTATTTTGCAGCTTTATTTATATATATGTTGTATTTGAAACGAAAAACAACTGAGACATACTTGTTTGCAAAGAATTGCAGTTATAATGTAGTCATGTATGAGACACTTTAACTCAAAATATAATACATATAATACACTGATTTGTCATGAAGGAGCAGATATGGGGTAGACAGTGAATACAGAGCAGGTCGGGGTTAGACAGTGAATACAGAGACAGGACAATAAGGAGCAGGTAGGAACAGTAGCGGAACGAATCAGAGCCGGGCCGGGGGCGTGGCACATGACCGGGCCCTTTAAACCCAATTATTACACGGCTCTATTGAATGCTGCTCTCTGATTGGTCCAGCGCTGCGCTCTGCGGTCTTTTATTTCTGTATAACGGACCGTCGTCATGTATAACGGACCGTTGCTAGGGACAGCGTCATGTAAATAGAAACTTTACCGATCAATCCTTGTCACGTACACGTCCCATATCACAGGACAACAACGCCCAATTCAATATAAATATGCTACTAAATAAAAACTTTACCGACGAATCCTTGTCGCTGCTGAATCATTGTGGGTTATTATCTATTGTTTATTATTTATTTCACTCGTAAAGCCGTTCGCGTCGGGGTTCCATCCAACCTGTCGGGGTTTATTTCTCCATAACAACCGACTAACTATACATTATCCCTTACATAATAAACCTCATAACATCATTTTACAACATACACATGCCCGCAACAGCGAGGATTACACGCTGCAGTACCACTGAGAACAACTACGTCATTTTTAAGTCCATCAAACGGACATGAAGTAACAAACCAAGAGAACAACAAAAACATTAGGCTACATGCCCCTTAAAACAACACAAAAGCAGTTCAGTGCTGGTCGAGCACCAGGTCTGGCTCTACCCTGGAGCAGCTAGCAACTGCTGAGTCCCTAACGTCACCGCTATACAGCCAAGAAAGAAGGAAGGGGATTTAAGCTATAGCGGCTGGGCTACCGTTACTACTGTACAATTACAACCATCAACAGTTTACAACTCACACATTGTGTATAATGTAGGCCGAGTGATTGAATTGATACCTGTAAATCTGGCTCCTGACTGTGCTGACTGTGCTGGCTGTATTGGCGGGCCCGAATCCCTGCCAAAAACAATGTCAGGTTCATCTCCAGGAGGACGAACAAAATATGTGTCCAGTTTTTGTAATTTCGCCTTATCTTGCTCTCTTTTTTCCTTTTCTTTGCGCTTTGCCGCTCCGCTTTTATGTTTATATGATCTGCCACTCATGTTTTCTCCGAAATAACACCTTAGCATGTAGCCTACTCTGTTGACAAGTGGACTGATGATGACGTTGGTGGACAGTTGAATGACGATTTTACCCAAAATACACTTGGAGACAATATCAGCAATCCACTTGTTAATTTGCACGTCGTAAAGTAAAATGTGAGAGTGTGAAAAAAAAGCCAGTCATAACAGCACACGTTTTTATTCAATATTTTACACCTAAGACTTCACTTAGGCTACGTCAGTCTTGTAAGTTTTTAGCAACCATGACTCATCCTGACTGGGGCAACCTATGCAACCTCACATTGCATGCATACAGCAACGGCATTGAAAATTTCGGGAGAGGCCCGCCCACTCTCCCAAGCAAGGCAGCAGGACCAGGTCCGCCAGGCCCCCGCTCCGACCGGGCCCCTCTGGGGCCCGGGCCGGGGGCGCATCGCCCACCCAGCCCCCCCTGAAGCTCCGCCCCTGGGTAGGAATATAGACATGAATAGAGAGAGAGGTCATTAAGGAGTAGGAAGAGTTGTGTCAGTGACTACAGAGATGTGTCATTGAAGAGCCAGTAGGGGTTTAGACATCCTATTCCCTCTAGCAAACATAGAATGAAAAAGCGGGTCAGAAAATAGCTTCTCTGCAAGGTGACTTGGTGGCCGATCCTGTATTTACTGTCTCAGCAGAATGCACGTGCCAGGTCTGTGCACGTGCCAGGTCAGTGCATGTGCCACATCCGTGCATAGGAGCTAGCTAAAAAGGGAATGAGCATCAACTGGATCAGATCAGTTCCCTTATCAAGACACAACGCTAATACAACCTCGTGCTGTGAATGGAACAGCCTACTCAATAAAGTTGGCCAAAAAAATGACAAAGAAAAAAATATTATGATCAAAACAAAGTATGAGGCCTAGTGAGGGACAGTAATGTGAAACTAAGTATTTCATTGGTTAAATGTAAATGAACCTCATTAACAATCAGTCTCGTTAAGGTGTTAATTCAAGCCTGGCCAACTGTCTTCTTTCTGCAGGTGGGATGATGTTTTGTACAGTGGTTCAGCACAATCACAAGAGACTCTTCTCTCGTACCAAATGTCTTTATCTATTTTTACGTATGCCGCTCTAAAACTCTTTCTCCTTCTCTTTCTTTCTTTATCTCTCTCTCAATATGTTTTTTTTTTTCTCTCTCTCTCTCTCTCTCTCTCTATCACTCCTTCTCCTCTGTTTCCAAATTTCTCTATGTCCTTTTTTTTGTTTATCTCTCTCTCTCAAACCCCAATCTCTCTTAATGTCTATCTTTAGCCTCAGTTTCTCTCTCTCTCTCTCTCTCTCTCTCTCTCTCTCTCTCTCTCTCTCTCTCTCTCTCCTCTCTCTCTCCTCTCTCTCTCTCTCTCTCTCTCTCTCTCTCACTCTCTCTCTGGGTTTCACTATCTCTCTCCCTTGCCATATCTCCGTCTCTCTCTCTCTCTCTCTCTCTCTCTGACCTCTCCTATGGCTCCACCCCCTTTTCCATCTTACCCGCCCGTTGATTGACAGCAGGGGTGCTCCCTGACCTACATTTGCATGTGCTCTGTGACCCAGATAGAACCTCGCCATAATGAGCCACTCGGACGCGCTCCGATCTCCAGTCACTACTTGTGTCGGGTTTCTGACTCCCAAGGAAGCGGAGAGGAGTGTGGGCTGGGGGTGGGTTTGGAGGGTCACTCATTCGGAGGGGGGGGGGGGGGGGGGGGTGGTTGGTGTTTAGCTGTGTTACTGTTGTTGTGTCCCCGGGGGGGTGGGGGGGCTGGGAGGTCTGGGGGCCCCGAGGGGGGCCGGGCAGAGATCATTTCGTAGGAGCGTCCCCGCGGGGTCATGTGATCTGCCTAATCAGGGACCGGCGGGACTCGACCAATCCCAGGAGGGAATCAACAGCAACTGAATTATTAGAGTCCCGATTGTAATCTTATTTACGGGCCGTGAATGGGCCCTTTTTTCTCCTCTCTTCAGTGTATAAGCGTAGCTTATTTAGTTGATCTGAATATATAGAGAAGATACACCGACCGTGGGAGCACAGTGTTGTGTGCGGTAATTGGACCGGTAGAGCACAAGTGACTGTGACCACGTCTGTTTCTGCCTCCTCCCTCAGGAGCAGGAGGAACTAAGTTAGCGTTGGCGCTAGCGCTGCCAGCGCCTCGTACACAAATAGCAAAGGACACGTGTGGGTCCACAGTGTGTGGAGTGTGATGGACACTATCGTCTGCTTTCAAGGCATGTCTCCTGCCTGTGTTAGCAGCTCACTGATGAACACAGTGATGGGGATAGCCGGGTACAAGCCCCTTGCCGCTGGAGAAATAGCTTATTGAAGTGCATCGTTGAATGGTAAACTACATACAAACTGCTGCCGTTTCTCTGACATAATGAATGCCAGATCGCAGTGTTGGACACAATACAGTTCAAGAGACAATGTATCATACACACCCAAGACAGCTTTGATAAGTTTAATGGGCGGAAGTGACGAGACTGCGAGGAACCAGACTGAAATGGAGATCTTTTATTTTGGAGGAATGAATGAGACAGGCTTGTTAATTTCCCTCCCTTGGCAACACATTCTGAATGATGTGATGTCACAACAACAGAGGCTCCTCCCCTATCTATTGCCAGGGCTGGATACACCTTCCAACTGGCGTTTCCCTCCCTCTGAAATGAAAAGAATGGCGCAAAAACGCTATTATTATTTTCCCGGCTAAACAAGAGCATTCCCAGAGGGGTCATGTGATGTTTTAATGAGAGTCGAAGGGAGAGGCGCCGGGGCTCCACTCTGACGACTCGGCGCTTCCTTAAACTGCCAAGTAAGAGGAGCCATTAATAATTCAGCTCATTAAAAGTGTGTAATTAATGTGGAGCTCAGGTTTCGGGGAGGGGTCGACGCTCTCCAGGGCTAGAGACACACATCCCCGGGGGGGGGGAGGTGAGTGTGGCTGGGGATGGTAGACCCCCACTGGTAGCAGAACCAGCCCCCACCCACCCCACCCCACCCCCCCACCCCACACACACACACACACCCCTCCACCTCTCCTGTGGGTAAAGATTGAGCGAGAGGTACTGGCTATGACATCATCTAGGAGTTTCACCAAATCAGCAGTTGGTACCCGGATTGTTGATTCTGTGTCCTCATGAGGAGGATGTGTGTTTGTGTGGTTATATGTGTGGTTAATCCGTTCTTGGTTTGGTCACCAACCTAGTTCAAACTGTAAAGAGATAGATACACAAAGTATGTCTCCTGTTTTGAAATTAAGTTAAATTGGTTACCTACAAATTAGAAGATACTCAGCACGTGTTAGCTTATGTCGTAGCGTGCGTCTCCGCTTTAATACCCTGCATTAGTTTAGCATGTGGGTGTGCTAGCATCTCAGGTGTGCGCAGGTACGCCCACTGCCACTCAAGAAGTCAGAACGTAGCCACCGTCACCACTCACAAGCTCCCAGCTGCTCCAGATGTGGCTTAATTTACTGCGACTTGGCTAATCATGGTGATTAAGGATTAATTACTGTTAATCACTTCTACACAAACTGGCTGGCAGTGGGAGGGCCACGCACTGAATGCCTCGCCCACGCACAGCCAGATGGACGGCGTGGAGCAGAACCGCCGATCGGGGGGCCGCTTCGTTAGGATCGCGACTGTTTGGTAGCGTTTCTCGGGGGAAAACAGAATCCCACCCCACTCAAACTTAAGGTAGCCCCTCGATCCGATCTTTTGAGCTGGCCGAATTATTTTAACCGGAATAACATGTATTTCATATTTAGAAATAAATATATATTGCATTTATAAATAAGCCTAATCAAAGACATGACATAACAAGAAGGACAGAAAGTACAAAAATGCAACAAAAAAAAACAAGCAAGGTCAATCAAAAAGTTACATTTTACTTTTTACCCCACTTTAACCACGCCTGGTGAGTCCCACCAATCCTACAGAGATAAATCCGTTTATGACACGTAAATATTATGACTGCGAGGAAAATCGCAAAGAACAAGTGTCTAGTGTGCTCTGGGTGGGTCGGATGGAGTCGCCGGTGGTGCCCACAGCCAAAGAGACATTTAGTGTTGTTGTGTGACTCGGCTACTTAAGGAGATTGAGTGTGAAGAGGAGGAATGGGAGGAAGCACGACCACCACTGGTGAGTTCCACTAACGCGGTCTGACAGGGGAACCGCACAGACATCAGGGGGTCCTCCATTAGGCACGACAACAAAGACTCTGAGGAGCGCTGTGCACACATCCCCTCTGCACCCTGTTGGGCTCAGGGTGGCAGGGTGGTCATCTTCCCTGGCTGGCCTGGTTTCCGCCGCGCCACACGCTCCTCTGCCCTCCTGAAGGAATGGCTTTAATAAGGTGGAGCACATCCAGGCGAATGTAGATGACATGGCAGCCTCAGTCAACACACAAGCCCCCCCGGGCGATGGATGGCCCCAGTCTGCTGGGTGCTACTGGACTACAGCCAGCTAGCCTTAGACCCTCTCTGCTGGGTGCTACTGAACTACAGCTAGCTAGCCTTAGCAACGGACTGCTTGGTGCTACTTGAGGGAGCGTGTCTATGTTCCCCGGGTCCTATGTTCCCATCTTTGTACGAGACTGGGGAACATAGGACCTTTTTTGGAAAAACGGGGAACATACGGGGGGAAAAAAAGGGTCCTATATTCCCCGAGCGGGGAACATACGACCCCCTACTGGACTACAGCTAGCTAGCCTCAACACCGGTCTGCTTGGTGCTACTGGAATACAGCTAGCTAGCCTCAACACCGGTCTGCTTGGTGCTACTGGACTACAGCTAGCTAGCCCTAGCATCGGCCTAACCCTGGTGGTTGCTACTAGACTGTAGCAAGCAAGTCTAGTAGCTAGTTATTACCCAAGTGTTCTAGAAGCGATTGGACCTAGCTATAGCTGGACCACAGCTAGCTAGCTATAGCCACTCAATTCTGCTTGATAGCCGACTAGCTAATTCAAAAGGGCCACAGAGGATGTTTGTCTGGAGGCCCCTAGCACCGCAACAACCCTATATGCTGAGCGATGAGTAGAAGAAGTGTCGTAGCATAGCCAGAGATAGCCGTTGGGCACTTGTCTCAGACTGTGGTATGCAAAGTACCGCCTGGGCCTCGTTGCAACGCTGTCGCTCTCAATTCAGAGTTGACATTTATATTGGATTACACCCGTATAGCACAGGCCTATGTCTTAGATCGCTACGCAGCGTCGCACTGACAACCGCGCTTTGGGGAATTATGAAGGGGGAGGAAGTGACCGAGAGCTGCAAATCTTCTCCATGAAGCATAAAGACCCCACACACGTTGATATGTTATACTATACTATGTAATACTGAATTACATTCTGATTTGGTGGTGCTTTCTTCTGAAACAATGTCAGTATGAAAAGTGTGAGCATTTTCCGGGAAAACTGCAACGATGGTAAAAGAAAACGGTGGAATAACTGTCACACCCAAAGTTTATAATCCTACAATCTCAAAAAAATAAATAATAAAATAAGGAACAGAGTATGCATTTTAGCAGTTCTGTAAAATAAATAGTCGAAACAACCTGGTTTACGACAAATACTGAGCATCCCTAAAATAACCCTGAATCTCCCATTATTCCTGATTCCCTGAATCCCCCGTATTCCTGATTTACTCTGAAATACATTACACCACATTTAGGAAGGGAGACACTCATTGTCGTGTGTGTGTGTGTGTGTTTGTGTGTGTGTGTGTGTGTGTGTGTTTGTGTCTATGTGTCTATGTGTGTGTGTGTGTGTGTGTGTGTGTGTGTGTGTGTGTGTGTGTGTGTGTGTGTGTGTGTGTGTGTGTGTGTGTGTGTGTGTGTGTGTGTGTGTGTGTGTGTGTGTGTGTGTGTGTGTGTGCGTGTGTGTCTATGTGTCTATGTGTGTGTGTGTGTGTGTGTGTGTGTGTGTGTGTGTGTGTGTGTGTGTGTGTGTGTGTGTGTGTGTGTGTGCGTGTGCTGTGTGTGTGTGTGTGTGTGTGTGTGTGTGTGTGTGTGTGTGTGTGTGTGTGTGTGTGTGTGTGTGTGTGTGTGTGCTGCTCCCTGCTCTGTTAAGCTGCTGGTCTGAGAACACGAAGCCACTACAACATGTTTAATCCAAGAGCTGTCATCTCCAGACCAGCGGCCTGTCAGCGGTTCAGGGTCTCATCCTCTTAATTGACTGGTTATCTGCTTATCAATTCAGTCCCCTCCCCTTATCTCCTCCTCGAGATATATTATACATATGGTTTATTGCATGGTAAAGTTTATATTTGTTTTACTCATCAATAGTTATGACAAAAAAAATAACAATACAATTTATATTTGGTTTGATATAAAAATTTGATATAAAATAGAGATCCCTTTATAACTATTTACTTCTGTACGGTTATTGCAAATTAAGGCAATATTTGATTTAATATACAAATGCGACTAAAAGCTGATATCGGTCCACAGATACAATAAAATAAACATTTCAATGAGGCCTGCCATGACCAATAAAGACAATAATTATCAATATTTTGATTATTGTAAATTTAAATGTTATGCATAGCATTTGCATAAAATATAACATAAGCATAAAATAAGTGCAGAATGATTTGCCAATGCTTTCTCAAATCCCCAATTATGCTCATCTTCATCTAATCAGTGAACTGTCTACAAAATGTTTGGTTGTTATTGTGGTTGTCTAGAATTTACAGTCTTCAGGGGAGCGAGGGGGGGGAGAGTGGGGGGGGGGAGAGTGGGGGGGGGGAGAGGAGGGGGGAGAACCAAACGAGGGAGGACTTAAGGCTAGCGGGATTTAACGGTTTGATGGCTGTCGTGGTTCTCCTGGTGTGCGTTGGTGCTCTTTCCATCCCAGTACACCCGCGACTGTATAATGAATTATGCCGATGTAAAATTAGCATGTAGCTGTCGCTTTAGCTCTGGTGCCGCGATCATGACAGGACCACCGTAGAGAGGGAGAGAGAGAGAGAGAGAGAGAGAGAGAGAGAGAGAGAGAGAGAGAGAGAGAGAGAGAGAGAGAGAGAGAGAGAGAGAGAGAGAGAGAGAGAGAGAGAGAGAGAGAGAGAGAGAGAGAGAGAGAGAGAGAGAGAGAGAGAGAGGGAGGGCGAGAGACAGAGATAGACAGAGTGAGAGAGAGGGAGAGAGAGAGGAGGGGGGTCTGTGTTTTTGGCGTGATTTATTAACTGCTAAAGACACAATGAAGTGTGCCCACTCAAGCTCCAATGCAAACAAATAGGACCAGTGCTGTCAATGTATATCCAAGCAGACAGGCCGACCACAACCTGACCGGAGCGGGTTAATTATGCAAAAGAATTTGGCTTCCATCAGCCGCGGCTGACGGAAGCTTCTGATAGTCACTTCTGATAGTACATATACCTGAGATTCATAACACATTGACATTTGCTGAATATCCTTTGAGGAGACTGTAGAAATGTGTGTGCGTGCCATGCATTCGATACGCTTTACGTATCTTTTTTTTTAACAGCGGGAACATAGATCTCTGTTCTTCTCAGTAGATTTTCTTGCAGGATGTAGTCATAAAGTATTTGAGAATGTCTTTACGTAGGCCCAATATGTCTATGTGTGTGTGGGTGTGTGCTTATATATTGGTTGATGTGTGTGTGTGTGTGTGTGTGTGTGCTTGTATTTTTGTAAATGTTTGGGTGCGTGTGTTTTTGTCTGTGTGCTTGTATGTGGGCAGTTGGTGTGGGCTTATATGTGCAATTGTGTGAATGTGTGCGAAAGCAAGGGTGTGTGTGTGATGTTTGTGTGTGTGTGTGTGTGTGTGTGTGTGTGTGTGTGTGTGTGTGTGTGTGTGTGTGTGTGTGTGTGTGTGTGTGTGTGTGTGTGTGTGTGTGTGTGTGTGTGTGTGTGTGTGTGTGTGTGTGTGTGGTTTGTGTACGTTATTGCACATGTCAGCAGAAATGATAATTGCTAGCTTTTACTCATATTAATTTGCGACTCTATAAAACGAACAAATAAATAAATAAATACATGTGGAATTGCCATCACAACTTGCCTTCAAGTCAGGGGCCTGAATAATAATTTGATAGCAAATTATAAAGTGAATAAGAATGTCAATATTTGGTAGATGCCCTAATCCATAGCATCTTAAACAATGTGAGCACATACAGTTCTTAGCATGGCTGGCACTAGGGGGAATGGAACTCCTAACTCTGGCGTTATTGCCTTGCGTTATCTACCAGTCAAATTAGGGTGAGGGCTGGATTAGGGTTACTTTTCAATGGGGGTTAAGGCCTGTTAGGGTTAGTGTCAGGGGTCATTTTTTAGTGTAAGTGATGGCCTGTACTGTTGGGGTCAGTGTCAGGGTTAGGGTTGGGGTTAGTTTTCAGCGGGGGTTGATGCCTGCACTGTTTCTGAGTAGAATTCGGGACTTCAGTTTTCAGCTGCGGTTAGGTCACCAGCATCGAAGGCCCCTGGTCCCTGACATCACATTTTGGGTCACATTACAACCCTCCCCCCACCACAACCCCCCCACACATGATCAAATCCACGACATACTGAGACCCCCGACTGTGGAGGAGCCCACAAAATACTGGCCTCCTCTTTCAGACATCAAGGAGGACGTGGCGTTGGGGGGCATGGGGGGAGGGATTGTTTGATCATATAGCTGTCCAAGTGTGACAGTGTGGACCAACATCTTTAATTAAAGATCAGGTCCACCCTTCCTCCTCCCCTCCCCACCTTCCTCACCCACCTCCTCCTCAAACATAAAAAGAGAAAAAAGAAAATCCATGCATGGCCGAGATGTGTTGTCATGCCAACACTGCCGTCCAAATGCCACGGATATGTAGACTGGGATTACATGCGGTGATGGATTCTGACAGCCCTGTATTCGCCTGCATTAATCTGATAGGATAGGGGGTTCTGGACGGCCCGACTCACGGGATATAACTGGTTTAGTTTGTTTTGTTGTGTGAAAGTGTGGCAGGGAATCCATCCGAGGCGGAAACTGTTAATCCTGCAAGTCTTTGATGCGCTCCCAAATATTGTTGGTGACTCACAAGATATATTTAGAAATAGCTGTCTTTGTGATTGTTTTTAATTATTTATTATTGGGTTTTTTTGGTAAAGGGCAATTTGAGAAGTTTGATGAATATTTACCGCAGCTTTTTAAATCGTAAACGATCCAATTCAACCTCAAGGCAACATTTAGTAGCTAACAGGTCGCTGCTATGTTTTGTTGTTGGAGTGGAAAAATCCTATGAAAAAATATATATTGTATAAACAGTTAAACGGGTTAAACCTTCATCTTTCCCAAACCTGATTGGCCTGGACTTTTATTAAATATCGATTTGATTTGTTAAAGGCCAGGAACTGTTCGGTTGGACGAATGTCATGTATGATTCTACTTTACAGTTTGTTATCGTTGGGTGACATTTTGTTTACATCGAGTACAAAGTACAAAGTACCACACAACAAATCGCTCAGTCACTCCGGATTCGATCAAGACAGTGACTGAGCGATTGTGAACACTTTGTTCTTTGTTTTCTTATATACACAGTCACACACACAAAAGCACACACACACACATACACACACACACACACACACACACACACACACACACACACACACCAATGCACGCACCACGACAAGAGTGTTTTGTTGATAAAGGAAGGCTATGAGACCTAGCTGTGTAGTATACCTAGTGTATAGTGCAAGAGAGAAGTGCATGGGTGCAGTGCATGACAGCAGTGCACGTACGGTATACAGCATTTTCTGACAGCAACACACTCTATTTGAAATACCACCTGGAGGAAGCCAGCATCCATTAAAGAGAGAGAGAGAGAGAGAGAGAGAGGGAAGGAGAGAGAGGGAAAGGAGAGAGAGGGAGAAGGAGAGGGAGAGGGGAAGACAGATGAATGGAGGGAAGCAGAACAGAGAGAGAGGGGTAAAGAGAGGGAAGGAGAGTAGGACAATGAAGCGAGAGAGAATAGGAGGGATAGAGAGAGAGAGAGAGAGAGAGAGAGAGAGAGAGAGAGAGAGAGAGAGAGAGAGAGAGAGAGAGAGAGAGAGAGAGAGAGAGAGAGAGAGAGAGAGAGAGACGGAAGAAGAGGCAGATAGCAAGGAGAGGCAATGTGTGAAAAATGGAGGGACAGATAGAAAAAGATAGACAGAGGATAAAGAGAAAGCCGGAGAGATGAAGAGATGGTGCAATAGAGTGATACAGATAGAAAGAGAAAAATAGACAGAGGAGATGAAGAGAGAGGAGAGAGACAGAGGAGAGATATAGACAGACGGGGAATGAAGAGAAAGCTAGAAAACGAGTGAGCCAGAGAGAAGAGAGTTGGAAGATAAGGAGAGAAGTAGAGCGAGATCAACAGAGAGGAAAGACAGAGGAGATGCATCCAGATAGGTGATACAGAGAGACAGACAGAGAAGAGATGAAGAGAGAGACAGAGGAGAGATAGACAGGCAAAAAGGAAATTAATAGAAAGATAGAAAAATAAAGAAAGAAGAGAGATGGCCAGAGGGGAAATGAGGACAGAGCAAGATAGATAGACAGAGAGAGATAGAGAGAAGAGAGACAGAGAGGGGAGAGACAGAAAGAGAGGAGATGAAGAGAGAGACAGACATAGAGACAGATACAGAGAGAAACAGAGGAGACAGTGCGGGAGGAGATGAAGAGATTAACAGAGAGATAGACAGACAGAGAGATGAAGAGAGACAGAAACCGAGGCGATGAAGAGAGACAGAGAGGAGATGAAGAGAGAGACAGAGAGAGTTAGGCAGAGGAAATTAAGAGAGAGACAAGAGAGGAGAGCCATACCGAGAGGAGATGAAGAGAGACGGAGAGGAGATGAAGAGAGAGACAGAGAGCAGAGAGAGGGGGGGGGGGAGTGAGCAGAGAGGGATGAAATCACACACACACAGATAATTGTTTATCCCTGTGAGGAGCGAGTCTGACTGCGGGTGGCTAAATAAGTGAAGCCCCTCGGCCAGTCGGGGAGGGGAGACCGACAGACCAAGGGCTCCCCAACATTAGGATGAATCAATTACAGCGCCATTACCGCCGCTAACGCGACCCTAGCTGAGTTCTCTAATTACAACCCTCCTCCCCTTCCTCCTTTTATTAATGTCATTTGTTTAAGATAATCCACTCGCTGGTTTTAATTATGTGCTTTAGGTCAACCGCGGGATAGACACACCACAGTGGGTTTCCAACAAGCCCTCCCGCTGAAACATCCCATTATTTGTTTGGTTTTTTTAGGTACCAGGCATTGCGGGGAAGCGAAACCGACTAAATTCGCAAACGAGAGCTCCACTTGACCGTGTCCAATCTGTCTTTTTATTCTTGGGGACTCACGGTGTATATTGTATACTCTTTCACTTTGTAATTGGTAAGGGGCCGGTCAGAGTAGTTTGATAAATATTTACCACACCTTTTTAAGTGTCTTTAAGCACCTAGAAAGTCCCACATAAATAATGTATTCTTATATATATTACCTCAAAGTAAAATTAACTAACTAACTTGGATCATGTTTAGGCACAATAGGGAGTTCGACGCCCAGCAGAAAAGGTTGTGAGTTTGATCCCTGACCAGCCTCAGTCTAGCTCTCTAAGCATTGTTGGGCCTGAACCCTTACCTGTCTCTATTGACAACAGACTGCATACATATCACAGTAAATACATCTTCTCCATAACAGAATCTACAGCCAACTTGAATGGGACGAGTCTGCTTCCCCTGGCCTGTCGGTCGAGAAGCACAAGCGAAAGAAGTGTTAGAGTGTAGTCGATTTTACCAGCATCGACCGTGTTTGGCTTGTTTCGGTGCTCAGGGGACAGTGTGTGTGAGACTATGTGTGTTGTGTGTGTGTGTGTGTGTAGTATGTGTGCGCGAACGTGGGTGTGCAGTGTGTGTGTGTGTGTGTGTACTATCTGGGTGTGTACCTTCGTGTATGTGTGTGTGTGTGTGTGTGTGTGTGAGTATGTGTCTGCGGATTTGTGAGCACAGTGTGTGTTTGCGTTTGCGTGTTTGTGTATGTGTGTGCGTGTGGGTGTGTGTGACAGTGTGCTGTCACTGAGGGATGACAATACACCTCCAACATGGCGGGCTGCTTTGTTCCCTCTTGGTCTCCGCTGACAGATGCTCCCCAAGACAGCTGGATCAGCAACAAAAACAAAATGGAGCAGGGGTTTTTAAGGAGATGTAGGTTACACGCCGTAATGTGCGCCTAAATCTCTCTCGTCTCACCGGTTTGAGAGTTGAAGGGGAGAGACGGGTATAAGAAAGACTTATTCGGGTATTATGAGGACTCTACATTAGCCCTAAATACTTCTTTTTCTTTTTTTTTCGATGTTCCAAACTAAATGTGGAATCGAACGCTGAAGGAGTAGGAGCTTGGATTAAGCCTACTAATGTGTTTAACTTCATCGCCTCTGTGGTTATTTTTTCATTTTGCAGAGTTTCTCCCCCGAAAGTTAGTTTGATGTTTTTCTGTTTCATTTGATCTGCGCAGAGATCTTCCAAGAAGCGAGTCTCTGGCCCGGACATCTGTTCCCTTCAGAAGAGCGATGTCCAAGCGCTTGGAGCCAAGTTAAATAAACACTTTGAGAACGTCAAGCCGGGACTTGGCAGCGGGCAATCTAATCGCTCTGCGGACGTCGGGAATTTTTATGTTCCGTTTTCATTTGACAGACCAGACGTTTTACGAGTCCGGGAGAAAAGAGGAAAAATAGGACAGAGCTCTCTGCCCGAAACATCTGAGAGCCGGGGGTCCTCCGTGATCCCTGTGTGCTGGCCGTCCTGAAGTGCCGTTAGTCATTATGGAGTGACAGAACCGCAACCCCCACCCTACTACCCACCACCCACCAACCCCCGACCCCCTAACGCCCCCCCCCCCCCCCCCGTCCCAAACCCCCATTCAACGGAGACCCCAACAATCATCTGGATGGATCGAGACATGAACAGAAACATGCATCGGCCCCAGCCTCTTCCCGCTCAAACTAAATGCCATAAACATATTACGTAACTTCCGGTGTTTTTTTTTAACCATACACGAGCAGGCCACTGCTTGCTTTTATGGGTGTTCGCTCGCTCCTGAAGCTCAGGGTACGCAGCTGAAAAGGACTCACCAGGAGGGAGGGAGCCATTTGAAGCTGGTGGTGGGGTGATAACAGTGCACACTTATTTGAACACAGACTTCAGCACGCTGCTGATGAGGCAGCGGGCGTAGAAAGCGACTAAGAAGAAGACAAGGCTATAGTGAACTCTAAAGGAGAAACCCATGAGAGCCAATGTGGGAAAAAAAAAGGTTGGATGATAATTGCGTTTGATTGTAATAACCCATGCCGGGGTTAGAGTTAGCGTAATGGCTAAGGGTGATGGTTCATTTTGGAGAGATACACAGGAGTAGACACACAAGGAACCATATGTTCACTTCGAAGGACCTCATTTTGCAAAAGAAAAAAAATACCAGAAACACACATTTCTGCTTTGAATTAAAATACTGGTGGGCTTCCAGATCTGGTGAGTGGTTTGGACTAAAAGGTCTTGTATGTAATAACAAAGAGAGAGATGAAAAAATGGGGGTCGTGGTGGGGTTAGGTTAGAGAAAAGGGATTTTCCCTTCAACTCAATCCATACATGAATAGAGTTGATGGCGTCTGCGTAATGAGACAGGATGTTTGTACAGGTCTGAATGCCCCCCACCACACCCTCCCCGACCCCCCCCCCCCCCATCCCCAACACTCAATCTACCTCCCGTCGTGAATTTGACCTGAACCCCTCACCTCTCACTCGCCGCATTTGCATTTGCATTTGCGAACACTTTAGTGGACGCGTCCTTCCTCGTGGTCATGCAGCCGGCTCCATTCTCATCACATTGACCGCCCCCCTCCCCCCTCCAAGCCCGGACAGCAGTCTAGGGTTAATGCACCAAGCGCTTCCATTGTCTCTGAATTAATCAGGTTCTCAACCTGCCTGTCCCTTCTCATTCCACGCCGCGGACACGCGTGACGAGTGGTTTTAAATGGCAGCCGAGGCAAATAAAACCGCCCCGAAAGTCGCAAAGTCATAAGCTAAACGACTGTGACGCTGTGAAGTAGTCCTACATGGCAGTGCCCGGGTGGTTTTGATGCACTTGTCTCTTCCGCGATCAATTTGGTGTGTCTTTTTTTTCATTCGTGTGTAGAAGATAGTGATCGTAACTTGAAATGCATTAAATCGTCTCCGTGGATGAAGGGAAAGGATCTAACTCCTGATACCATTATTAAGTCCCATGAAAAATGAAAGCTCGACCTCGATTGGGATCAGAATGCCAAAAGGGAAAACGACGCCCTTTCTAATTGGCCAGAAAAGAAAGGCAATTGGCATGTTTTATTCAAAATTTTACGCGTGTGGGGTCCATAGTATTCTGTTGACAAACAAATCTTCTCCTCGTCGGCAACAGTAGTAGGATATATGCTAAAAATCGCTTATTTAAATAAAAACTAAACAGCTATGTTGGATTTAAAATATTATGACTTGATATAATCACAGAAAGACGCAACACAAACATAAGACAACAAATAGGCACCCACTATATAATAAAAAACAGAAAATTGCAACCTCCTATCTGTATGGACAGAGCTATAGACTATAGACTGTGGGAGAAGAGACTGGGGAACCTGGAACGTTACCTTTGACAGGAAGAAGTAATTAATTATATGTTCTTGTGGATTCCTAGCTTGGCAGCCAAGCACAGCGCAGCCGACCTTCACCCCCCTTGACCCTGATCTTGAACTATGGCCTATCTTCCCTCGAATACATAACCTCTGACCTCCTTCTTCTTCCTCCCCCCTCATCTGTACGTGAAGATATCCGATGGAGCGCAGGAGGAGGAGCTCCAGATGCCAGCATAGCGATTTTGGGACAAACATGCTGCTTGGGCTTGCTTGGGCGCCGGAGGCGTTTTTGTCCGGCCCGGGGAAGGGAAAAAGGGGGAAGCGGGGTCTTTTTTGCTGGCGGGCGGCGCGGGGCGGCCGGGGGGCGGCGGCAGGGGGGGCGGGGCCGGAGCGTGAGAACTCTGCAGAGCACTCAGACTACCCGCGCCAACATTCCCAGATCAGACACTCTACCCACCGGAGCTGGAAATACGGAAGCAGGGTACGCAACGCTGAGAGAGAAAGACAGCAGCACGACACACAAACACACAACAC
>OLKM01000008.1:540475-542975 GCA_900291075.1 Melanogrammus aeglefinus
AGGGAGGGAGAGAGAGAGAGAGAGAGAGAGAGAGAGAGAGAGAGAGAGAGAGAGAGAGAGAGAGAGAGAGAGAGAGAGAGAGAGAGAGAGAGAGAGAGAGAGAGAGGAAGAGAGAGTGGAGAGACTTCTGGGAGATTTCTGCACAAATCTGCTCCGCGGTTTAGAAAGAGCAATGTCGCAGGGGTGTTTTTGACAGGGGTTTCCCTCCAGCTTATGTAAAGCCAGGGCTGAGATGTGGCCCTGTGTGTATGCGCACACACATACACACACACACACACACACACACACACACACACACACACACACACACACACACACACACACACACACACACACACACACACACACACACACACACACACACACACACACACACACACACACACACACACACACACACACGACCTGAGGGGCTGCAGGAGATGGAGGGGTCAGGGCTCTCGTGGGCAGCCACACATTCATCATTAATGTGTTTTTTGTGTGTCTAAATACTGTTTTTGTTCGGTTTCTGTTGGGGCAGATTTTTGGACCTCTTTTGACAACTACAACTACTAATACTACTACTAATACTATAATGCTACTGCTTCTGCTGCTACTGCGCTGCCACTACGGCTGCTGCTACTGCTACTGCTACTGCTACTGCTACTACTTCTACTAGTGCTATGCTATGCTACGACTGCTACTGCTGCTAACACTACTACTACGACTGCTATACTTCTACTGCTCTCAATGCTACAGCTACTAGTTCTACTACTACTACTACTACTACAATCAACTTACATTTGTTTGAAACTTTGTTCCACAGCGATTGCTGCCCAAATATTACAGGATAATGCTTATATCTGTGATTTTTATTTGTTTAGTTGCAATTCCCTGTATTCTAATCCAAAGAAAAAAGGCCATTGATCTCACACACTATATGCTTAACTCTGTTCTCTTTGCAGGCGGAAAAGAAGAAACTTCAACAAGCAGGCGACGGAGATCTTGAATGAGTACTTCTACTCACATCTGAGCAACCCCTATCCTAGCGAGGAGGCCAAGGAGGAGCTAGCCAAGAAGTGCTCCATCACCGTCTCCCAGGTACGTGTCGAGAACAGCGCCATGGGAACCGTCCCTCTACGCATTGCATCGCAGTAATTTTAGTTTTACTTCAAGATGGATAGGTTGAGAGGGGCCTTGCCATCGCTGCTAAGATAAACAGCAGTTTCTGTTAGTGGTTGCGATGTGAGTGAGCAGTGGTTTGTGTTAGCGTTGAACTAGTTAGCGAGCAGTGGTTTGTGTTACTCGTGACGATGTTAGTGAGCAGTCGTTTGTGTTAGCGTTGACCATGTTGGTGAGCAGGGGTTTGTGTAAGTTGTGGCTATGTTAGTGAGCAGTGGTTTGTCTTTATGGTGGCTATGTTAGTGAGCAATGGTTTGTGTTAGTGGTTGTTATGTTAGTAAACAGTGGTAGGTGTTAGCGATGCTGATGTTAGCTTGCATGAAAGGAAAATCCTTTGAGGATGCAATATTGCCATACATCTGGAGCGCAGTACAAGGTCCCGGGTGATTTGTAGGTCTGTCTGTTTATGGGTCGTAATAAAGGGACATGTTTACCTACTCTGAGCAAGGGGAACCGGGAAGGAAGGATTGATTCGGTTTGTGCTTTAATGTTGTTTATCATTAGCGCAGAGATTACGCCCGTGGCTTCATCTAGCGGTCCATTAGTGGTAATGGGCGTTAGCGGATGTTGACTGATTGGTGCTAGCGTGAGCTCTGCTGATAGCCGCAGTCATAGGGACATGATGAGAGCGTTATTGCTAATCATTGCGTTGCGCCGCTAATGTGGATTCACAGCACCAGACTGTGTCAGCCCTTCTGTCTGTCAAGACCGTTATCTAAAGTCTGAGCTAATACCTTAAAATAAGGGCATGTGTGTGGCTATTTCGAGTAGAAATTAAACAGTTTTCTGTTTATTATATTGTCTATATACTCAGGTGTCCAACTGGTTCGGAAATAAAAGAATCCGATACAAGAAAAACATTGGGAAGTTCCAGGAAGAGGCTAACATGTATGCAGCGAGGACTGCAGTGAACGCAGCCAACGTTTCTTCGCATGGGAGCCAAGCGAACTCCCCCGCTACTCCAAACTCTGCAGGTAAGACCGAGGACCTTTTACACTTAGAAACACCCGGAAGTCTACCTGAAGCACTGTATCATTGCCATTAAAGGGTAATAAAACACTTACATTGGAACCGCAGGACAAGCTATCCCTATATTGAAACAAGGGTCTTGACATGCTCTGCCACCTACGGTAACTGGCAGCGACAGCCACCAACTTAAGACACTTATGGATAGGAGCCTGTGTTGGGTTGGGTAGCATTCACCTGAAGCCACTCTGGACCCCATTTCAACTTCCTGCTCACTTTTACTGAAACTTTTCTTCCTTGTCCAAATTGTTCAAAGGAAACTATTTGCAAATTTTGTTAACCCTCCACCATGCCATAAAGATCTAGCTTCACT
>OLKM01000008.1:547975-600475 GCA_900291075.1 Melanogrammus aeglefinus
TGGACCTTCCCAAAATTGTTTAATGATTGTACTTGAACTATGGAAGGACGGTTTATTTGTAATATTATATCGGGGTATTATAAAGCACACATCTCTGAAGAGCTAGAGAGTATAGGATACTTGAATATTAAAGTACAAAGAAAAAGTCTATGAACGTAGATGTCCGTTAATTCCTGTTCCTGTCTCGTCCTGTGTGTTTCTCTCTTCAGGCGAATGGCGGATGGCAGGACGCGGCCACGCCCTCCTCTGTGACATCACCGACGGAAGGACCCGGAAGCGTTCACTCAGACACCTCCAACTGATCCCACCCCTCCTCACCCTCACCTTCTTGTCCTCACACTCTCCCCCCTCCCCCGAGTCCGGACTGATGAAGGTGGCGTATGTGAATTCACAGCAGCAAACCTCTGGGGGCTTGGAATCTTCTAGAACAATGTGGTCATGCCATTACAAACTAAATATTTTTTTTTCTCTGCCATCTCCTCAACGGTAAGGGTTTTGTACAGTTTCCTCATCGCCACGACGACCCCTCGGACATCGCCGTCTTTTTATTGGTCCAATCGCGTTACATCTCGCCCTCTGAGAACCAATAGCAGTACACCAACCCCAAACCCACCCTGGATCTCACACTACCTCGATTGGAAAAGAGCAGAACCAACACGCTTGATCATTTAAAATACTTCAAAATCAACTTTTCTTTTTTTATTTAATATACTGTAATCAGTAATGCCTACTCATAAGTTTAAGGGTGTATCTACCATTTTTTGCATTTTCTTTTTACACCACCATTTGTCCGTCATGCCAAAGTTGACCTGGAGGTGTTTTTTGATAAAGTATGTTGTGTACTCTGGTTACTTGTACTTATTTAAGGTAACATTTTGTTTTAGCTGTGAAAACAGTAATATCTTTATAAACTTCTGCAATTATTTGATATATTTCTATTCCAAAAGATGTACAACGAGTGGTGGCATAAATCATTTAATATTTTATTTCTAGTGTACTTTATTATCTGCTATATTATCCCAGTAAATATACAACTTTTTCTTTCGGTTCTGTAATTGTATTTTTCGCATTGCAAGCATAACAACTTTAGCGAGTTTAGAAAAAGGATTGACTCGATACACTCAACAAATGACCAAATTTGAACCCATCCTAAAGCACAATAAAGTGTGTATTGTTTCAACGTAACTGTGTTTGCTGAAAGGGAACAACTGAGTGGAATACTATCATCAAGAATATACATAATAGTACTCATATACGGAGCAATAATGTACATATACTACAGTACCAACTCTTTGTCCGTGTGCATTACTGCGATCAATACTTTAGCCAAATACTGCTGGTAACCAAATCCATATGTGGGCAAAATACTAGGTTGGGTTTTTCATTTAGTTTTTCTTGACCCATGTCAGGTTTTGGGAAACAGCGTCATAGGAGTCTAGCTCATAGCATGTCTTCAAAGAAATGTTTAATTTTGGTATTCTTTTGGTGCTGAAATTCAAATGGGGTTGTCCTTTTTTTTTTTTTATAATAAGACATTCATGAAAAAACCTGTCAAAATGTAAATTTGAGATGTGTGAGCTTGGGCTGTGTGTACAGTATAGTATTCGATATGACACGTATACATCATCACAACTACGGTATGTGTTCTACAGATAGCCAACACATACCATACTTTGATACCAAAAAACAACAACTTGGATTTGTACAACCTACACGTTGTCACGTCAGCTCACCAGACCTGCGGATTTGTGAAGGATTTAAGCGTTTATAAAGTACTAGAGAGTATCCACAGAAATTCTCTGTTTCCCTGCACTGAAGGCCAACAAGAAGTAGCAGGTCTGACAGGAAGTAAAGAGAGAGACTCTGATCGCACACAGACTCAGACGCTGTTTGGATATATTTTTATGCCTCTGAGTTGTAAATGACTTGTCATCTCTTTTTCTTCATTTCGCTCTTCTGTCGCTTGGTGACGGGACCGGGTTTTATTTTGTATGTCGACTAGCCCTGGGAATGCGCTATATATATTTGTAGATATGCACCTTTACTCTTGATTTAGATGACATTTTCAATTTGGACCGTATTCAGTTTTTTTTAAACTATATAGCAGCCAAATGTTTTACCGACAAATAAACAGTAGTCCCTGTCTCTTGTTCCTGTTTTTAACACGAACACACACACACACCCACACCCACACCCACACCCACACACACACACACACACACACACACACACACACACACACACACACACACACACAGTTTTAATTGTTACTGTCCTAATAGTTACTGGTGTGCTCAAAAGGTTTAACATTGCCCTGTGAAATGTTTTGCTATGTTTCATTTTAATTGAAACCCCCTCCAATAATTACGAAAACACCAAAAAACTATTCAAAACTGATACAATCCAGAGGTGAGAATGTCAAACTAGCCTCACTATTTATAATCATGTGTGAAAACTATTGTGTTTTTCTCATGGACGCTGTTTGGCGATGAGGTTGGGATTATTGATTCTAAATCGACTGTATTCATTCTGATTATTCAGAATTCAATTATTGGTTTACCTACCTATTGATTAGTTCATGCACTATAGTAATGATTTGAACTCATCTGTCACATGATGAAATAATGAGACCTTTCCAAAATGGCTGACCTTTCACATCGCCTGTCAAATCAAATATGGAAGCTTCATGTAATGTCGCTTTTAGTTTTTCTAAATAAAAGTAAAAAAGGACCTTAAAAAAAGGGGAAAGTACAATTTGTAAAACATTAAATGTTTTATTTGTTGCATGTCTTTTGTTCTTCAATAAAATAACGTACTACGGTGTATTGAATGTTACTTACGTTTTTTATAAGGAAAAGAGTGAATTTCTTGGACCTTTTTTTTCTTGGCGATTTGATCTTTTATCTCTACATCTGTACATAGGTATCACATACAGTTCTTGTCTTTTTGATTCCAACTTGTTTTTTCCTGTGGAGGAGAATTAGTTGAAAAGGTGTTTTAAGGTTAAAAGGTGTCTTCATTTCTACTGGCGATGAATATTCCAAATAAACAGTTTCTTTTGTTGCATAAATTGCCGTTTTTGTCATTTGTTTATGAGCTCTAGCTCATATTGGACCTTTAACTCATTTGTATAGTACATTTTACCTTCAACTGTTAAGAAACTACTTCTAAAATAACTTTTGAACAGTGCCCATATTCAAATAACTCATTCAAAGTTTTCCTATAAAAGTGGTGTGTTTTCTCCTCTGGGCCAGTGGGTCGTTGGGGTCAAGTTAAGGAAAAAGCTTACACATTGCTAGGCTACACATTGCAGCGCCTCATTCCCCTGGAGAACATCGCACATCCTCACACTTTAACCCAACACCCCGTAGCCTATAGTCCGGGCCCGCATTCGCTCTGAGCTAATAGCAGCTTAAGTAGCGTCGGAGCTACTCAAAGGTGTGAAGGGGACATTTTCACAGTTTGTCATTTTTCACTTTTACTTTCTCTAACACGGTGAAGGCTCTGTGCTTCAGGCCGACAGAAATGATTCTCCTCCCCACGCATGCTCTCAACACCCCCAACATCCCCCCCCACACACACACACACACACCCTGCATCACCACCCCTGCCTCCCTCGGAGGCATGGCTAATGTGCCGTGGTTTCCACAAAGAGGCGGAATGTACACTTATCTCTCTCCTCCAGATAAACGAGACCACCACCACTACCACCACCCATTCTCCATCTCATCCGTTTTCTGCCCCTTACACTGGGGGACATAAGTAACAGTAGGCGTAGTATTAGCAGTAATTGCAATATATTGAAGTCTTACAGTGGTGTTGTGTGTGGATGGGAGAAGGTCTAGTATTAGGTAGACTATAGACTCATATTGCAGTATTCAGCAGTAGTCCTAATAAAAGGGGGAGGAGAATTTAAATATATATTTCTATGAGTGTTGTTTCAATAGTAAAGGTTACAAGGACATTTTGTAACCTATAGTTTCAATCGATGCTAACATTTAAAATGTGAAAAGTCAATTATAGTAATAAAAAAAATACATTTGGAAAAGCAGATATAGTTTTACTATTCTGGGGTTGGATTCAATGTTTTCTTTGGATTGTTTATTAGTGTAAAACACGTTTCCTTCGTTATTGAAACAAAAGCATCTGTGCTTCGGATAATTACGACCGTTTAGCCAAATAGCAGTTGACAAATAGCTAAGACAGCAAATCGATCCCCCTACCGGTTAAGTAGCACATGGCACATGAGAATGTATAAAATCGTTATAAAATACATTATGAAAATGATCTAAATCCACCTCGGCAGATGAGTCTCAGGGAAGGTCACATTATATCAATGACAATAATAAGGATCACAACAAAGTATAGGTCTACATCACTTAGGAAGCAGGAGGCGCATCGGCCACCGCTGCCTGCCGGCGCAATTACGCACGTGGCACTGCATCTCACTGCATCCCAAACACGCCTGGAGGAGAGGATATAGCGACCCGAAGACGTCTTGTGAAAGGTCTTGGGGGCACGAGATAATTAGTCCTCAAGTTCAACTCGCTGAAGAAACCACGAACCTCCTCCATGCTCAAGAACATTCTGATGCGCATTTGTTAGCAAGAAATTGTATGACGCCACTGGCTGACTATTTTTTGTTTGCTCTTAATTTCGCATTTGATCAAAAATATAGGCCTAGTTTTTATAATTTGTATCGGTAAAAAAAAAAGTGGTAAGAAAAGTAAGTCCTTTTAATTCGACACTGTTGTGGGTGTATAGGCTACAGATTTCAAATTTGGAACCGGTTCAGATTGGCAAAGAGCTGCACGTCGTTGGAATGACTCGGTTGTCCGTCGCCTCACCCACCACCCACCACAGATCTGCAATGAATTCCTCTAATCAAAAGTTCCACAAAGCTGACACCCTATAGGCCTACGCCATCGCTGCTTTTAATGTTTATTTATTTAGGTCTAGGAAATTATGTTTACCAAAAACATGTTGTTGAACACTGTGGGAGTTTGGGTTTAGTTCGTTCTTATGCGCGCCCGAAGCTAGTCGTCTTAAAAATTGGCCTCAATGTGCAATTTTATATGGAATACATCCACCTCGAAACTTAACATTTTTTAAATGACATGAAACAATGGCCAATAATGTCTTGATGTGTTGCCAGTGCCCTGCACGTCGCAGCTAGTGTGCTTTATTCCCTATATGAAGATTTGACTGCTGGGTATTGCTGGCTTGTGTCCCCTGCTAAAGGCTCTTAATGTCATTTAGGAGGCAGCTGTCGGCTCGCGTTTCCCTGTTATCTAACCTGCAGCCTAACCGAGATGTCTACCACATGCACCACAAGCCCCGATTTCTCTCTCTCACACACACACACACACACACACACACACACACACACACACACACACACACACACACACACACACACACACACACACACACACACACACACACACACACACACACACACACACACACACACACACACACACACACACACGCACAATTAAACATCCGTGGTGCTTATGAATGGAAATGTGCATTAAAACGGAAGGTGGCTTGGTAAATTATGTGTATAAATTGTTGCCTGAGTCCACAGGCTTTATAGGCTACGACAGTGCGACAAGACTGACCCCCGATGGTGTGTCCGTTTAGCTGTAGACGTCCTGCTATTAAGATGTCATGTCAATAATAAATATCCGCAAAAGGTGAGGTGAACATTGAAGATAATAACATCTTCATTAGGCTGTATAGGCCTAGGCCTATATATTATATTTGATTGAAGAGTAAGCCTGCTTTTCTAAATAAATAGGCCTCTATTAAATACCAAAACATATAAGAAATCAAGGCTAAAAGTGATTTGTTCTATTTATTTTACGATTGGTCTCCTCTTTGTCCATACACACAATTTTGGAGAAAGTTTTCATGAACTCGTATTTCGTATTCGTTAAGATTATACGCTGCACATCTCAGAGAATGAAATTACATAGTACAAACCACCCCAAAAAAGTATTGCGTGCCATCCCATGATCGTCAAAACACTGAACTAGGGGCCTACTCATTGTCAGGGGCTCTAAGGGAAGAATACGTCTATATTTTCCGTTCAGGATGGCTTCTAGTTAAAAATGTCATCGCTGCTGAATGCAGGGCGACCTCGCCCATCTTTGAGCCGTCTCAACAGCGACGGCGACACGTCTGGCGCGGCCGGGGACAGAGGGCGTATGTAGGTCAGCCCCGGTCCCGCCGCGTCCCGTGAACGCACGGCGGTCGACGTCCTTTTGCCGTCACGGCGGCGGCTCAGCGGGACAGGGATTGGAGTGGACAGACGCGAGAGCAGGGAGAACCCCCCTACTCACACGTCAGCATCAAGTCCCCCCTCTTGTATATTAAACACTTTGACATTATCAGGCCAGCCACGGCGATGTCCACACACATTACCCTCACCCCACCCCTCTTGTTACTCTCTGCATAAAGAGCAGAATGTAGCGGGGTATACAGGACCAGTGATACGTGGTCCTATCCGTTAACAGTAAACACAACACAAGTCAATACGTGAGCCTAATGGACGACCTATTAATATCATATTGGTTTTGGTTGAATAATCAAATTCAATTGTCAATACGATTCAGGTTTTGTTTAGAATATACATTAGTCCATTGGCATGGTTGCAATTTGCAAGCAAGGTCCTTTCAGCCTTTGAAAATAAGTATATTTTATGTCACCTGTTTGCAAGTGCAATGGCTTTTGAATATCACAACATACCAAAATGATTCGCTGTTACCTTTGCCTTTAACTGTAAAGGTTCTTAAAACGAGGATTATGATTCCATTAAGATTGGAAAATCACCACAGAAAAGAGACGTACATACTGTCCAAGGATGCCAAGAGCAGCAATCAGTTGAAACGTGGGATTCTACCACCACCTAGTGGCCGATCAACCGCAACACAAACATGTGATTTTAAACGCAAGAACCATCGTTTGGGTGTAAATATTTATTATGCAACAGAAATATCAGGCATATAAAAAGAAACAATATTGATATTCCTTTTTTTGGTAGGGTACAGGAAGCAGAGTAACTATGAGTGACTAGTTGTAAGGAGTAGTTGAAAAATAGCTTCTCAGCGGTTGTATGGATGCATAGAGCCGGAGGCTGACTTGATGTTGGTCTTTATGCTGCTTGGCATCTTCCCTGTAAGTCAGGAAAAAAAATAACTACAATGAGCTTTTTTATTCTACAAATAGTATAAAAAAAAAAGATACAGTATATCACCGAGTATATTGGTATATCCATCGTCACAATTGGGGAGCTGAGTGTAAAATGTTGAGTTCAGTATGTGACCACGACGATACCTGGCTGTCCTGACGCCCCACCGATGGTGACCTGCTGCAGGGTGGGGCCCCCACCCATCATGGGTCCCTGTCCAGGGGCTCCTGGGCCCGGGGGCCGGCACTTTGAGAGGCCCTTGCCGAACGCCACGGCCCCCACCAACGCCAGGGTGTCGGCAGGGTTGAAAGAGGGCTTGCTCTGGCGAATCGCTGAAAGAAGAGGTCGAGGAGTGAGGTCGCGGTTATAATGGTCCTAAAAAGGCTAATGGGGGGGTTCTCTCAAGGATCAAAGCTGTGTGGAGGGCAGTCTAGTGGTGGTTAGGGTGTCCGACTCCAAGCTGAAAAGGTATTTGGTTCGATCCCCCAGGGTACGCCACCTAACCAATAGGCGTACTTCGGCGAGACGCACCCTAAAGATCTACCTCCTCCTCAATGACCCGTCTCTCGACGGTTTAACGCCTAACGGTTCATTAATGACCCGTCTCCGTGAAGTATAACCCTAACCCCTACCCCTAGTCCCACCCTAACCCCTACCTTCTCCTTAATCACATGTATCTGTACTGTCAAACCCCTACGTGCCTCTTAAGGACATGTATCTGTACTGTTTATACCCAATCTGCTAAAAGTCCTTGTAAGTCACGTCTTCTCTCAGTGTACTGTACCATTGCTATCTCAAAAGAGACAGTAATAAGACATAAGAGATAAGACATGGCAGAGGAACTATGAGCCATATTAAGCTGGCAGGGATCCGGTGTATGATTTAAACCGTTCTTGTTCGTAAACAGACCACCAAAGATGGTGGCTCTGTGTTTACCTGAACTCTCTGGGTCGCGGTCTTCCCGCGGGTTGTTCAGCTTCTCCAGCAGATTGGAGCACAGCTTGTTGAGGGTCTGAATCTGTTTCTATTGAGCAGAACACAAAAACAAAGGTTAACACCAACCATCACACAACTGTTGAGACCAAAAGATACACCAAACAGCTGCTGCAGTAGGTACGTCGATGCAACTTCCATGTCCTTTGCTAGCTTAGACGGTCCTGCGTCTGATGATTCTTTATAATGTGAAGAAGATGTTTTGTACTAATTAACATAGGCGTTAACGTCCTTAACAAGTTCATCTCCGATTTGCTTTAAGTGCTTTTTGTTTCACTGTCTGACATGAATGAACCAGAACTGGTATGAAAGAAAGAGCCACCCTGAAACGTTTTCTGGACAGGAATCCCAGGTATACCGCAAAAGCCTCTGTGGGCTATGCCGGCTACAAAGAGACCCAGGGTGTACCTGGTACCTATTCAATGCAGTCAAATTATAACTTGGGGTAGACAATAGGTTTATTTCAGGGTTTCCTTTTCATGGGATTAATAAACTACCATTTTATTTTACATTTGTTGAACTCAAAACAAAAGTCAGGACACGTTGACCCTGACCTGGGCCGCCTCTGGGCCGAGCCGAGCCGCCTCAGCACTGAGCTGTTTCTCCATCTCCTCCACCTCCGGGTCCGGCTTAGTCCGCAGGTGGTCCGGGACGATCTCATGACTGAACACCGGCACCCGCTGCTCTGTTAGTTTCTGTGGGGACAGGCAACCATGGGGAAATTAAAGAGGAGAGGAGTTAGAGGTACTTTATTCATCCCAGCTTGTTTGTCACAGCAGGAAGGACAGAACAGGACTAGATAGATTCAACACTTTATTGACGCTTAGAAATTAAAGATGCAAGGCATGAATTAATTAAAAGACTAACAATATTAATATTTATTTAAGTAGCACCTTTTCAAGAGCTATACAATGTACAGCCAAAAGACAGCGTTGCATTAAGTAAAGCAAAACACATTCTATATGTGCAATGGAATGCATGGATGAAAACAGTTTAGAGTATTTCCTCACAGCCAGCTCATCGTCCCGGTCAGGAGACAGCTCCAGCGGGATGATGACCTGGTTACGAAACGAGGGCGTCTTCTCGTTCCTGAGCAGTTTGTTGATGGTGTTCAGCTGCCCGGAGACTAGCGCGAAGTTGTCCAGCACAGACGGCCTGTGATACGGATTAGATTAGACGTTTGCTTGGTTTTATTGTAGGGGCAGCAAGCTGGAGAATGAACAGTATGAACGAGATTTACCATGCCAGTCTCTCAAATTCATTTTCCAACTTGTAGATGAAGTTGTGGAGAGCGTTTTTGAGATGTGCGACACGAGAAATCAGCAAATCCACGGATGCCTCCAGTTGCTTCTCCTCCCGCTGCTTTTTAATCAACATTTAAGACATATTTGAACAGGAAAGTGCGACCAAATCTTGATATTAAATCATTAAAAACACAAAGCACTGCAATTTTGATCTGAATGGAAGGCGACGTTTATAAAGGAACTGGGTTTCGAGCATTCACAACAAATTCAAGGATTTTAAGCAATTTCCAGAAATACAATTTACATTTTTCAATCACTATCAGATAGTTGCTATCTTTATGCATTTGTTAACTTACCTGCATTTTTAAAAACGACAGCAAAACAAAATTTCAGCAGTCATATGAGACACGGATTTATAGCTTTACTTCCTGTAAGTACCGGTCTACATCCGGTTGAGGATTTTCACAGTAATGGTGTGTGCACCTGCTGTATAACTATTAGATATTTTAGTTTAACGCCATTTAACTTTACATCCGTTTTGTTTTTTGGACATTTACATGATTTTTCTATTTCCCATATATTTCTATATCTTAAGTAGATCTATTTACATCTGGATTAATCAAGAAATCTGAATCTGTCGAGATGTGACTTTGAAGCACGCATAAATATTGGAATCTACGTGTAGTGTACCCTATCAATAAAATTGCTTCAGGTATTATGAATTGATTGTGTTCACCAACACAAAAAAAGACAACAAAGAGTCAACAGATTTATCTTTATTCACCTGGCTGCTGCAGCTCTTACGGTCAGCTCTTTTGGGATCAGCTCTACTATTTTCATAGGGCTAGTGGCGTGCGTGTGTCAAAATTACGCCATAAAGTATTACAGTGCTGGAAAAACATGAAGTGAGAGAAGTGTCTAAAAGAGGCTGTCGACGTCGCCCATCTCCACTATCACAGTCTTCAGCTGGGAGTAGTAATCCACCGTCGCCTGGCCGTTCTCCCTGCCAAAGCCTGCCAGAACACCGCAGTATAAGTACTATGGAATACTACAGTAGGATCAGTACCAAACAATGTGTCAAGTACTACAAGAGGATCAGTAATACACATTGTGAAGCACAACAGTAGGATCAGTAATATAATTAGACCAGTGAAGTACTACAGGAGGATCGGTACTACATATGGTCTACAACTATCAGCACAAGTACTACAAGTTTAGTACTACATATGGTATGCATGCATTTATATTATATATGTATATATACATTGTGAGGTACTACATTAGTATTTATACCAACCATGGTGAAGTCCTAGTTTGATCAGTACATCGCCTGGTAAAGTTACTTTACTGTACAGTTGCTAGGGTCTAGTATAATGCTATATGTTAAAAGAACATCGTATTCACTGAAGCAAAACATCGTATTGAAGAACAAGCTAATACCAGAGAATAAGACTGCGCTTTTATTTTGAAGAACACCAACATGTAACAATTACCAACAAAACAGTTTGACTGGCAGTATTCCTGGTACTGGGAGGGTCTCACCTGACATCTTGTACCCCCCAAAGGGCACCTCCACGGGGGAAGTGCTGTAGGTGTTGATGTAGCAGGTTCCAGCCTCCAGGTTAGCAGCCACACGATGAGCGCGGGAGATGTCCCTGTTGGGTGCAAACAGACCAGGCCTCTCATGACTACACATCACAAATGGGTTGAGACAACAGCTTACAGAAGGAACATTATGTCACAGAGATGGATCTTAAGAGGACGGGTTAGACTCTGCCTAGATGTCCATTCGGAGCTCTCCATTTGGATACTGACCACACCCGAAATGTGTATGTATATCCAAATTGCATACTAGAAAGAATGAATGCTATGCCAAACATATTTTAGGGATGATAACATTGTGTAATAGCACATTTATAAAAAAGGAAAAAGCATGCAACATATACTGGCTCAGGAGATTGATGATCAACCGATTTGCGAAAGAACTGTTGAAACAGTTGCAACATTCAATTTGTTGCACACGAGCAGTGCTCCCATTTTACCCCTACTTCTGAGTCCAGAAGGTCAGTGCGGCTGGCTGTATGCGACTATTAGATTATGATATTGTCATGCGTTCAGGAGTTAACACCTGGCAGACTGAAAAACAGACAGAAAGGCAGACAGACGAACAGGTTGGGGAAAATGCTGGAGGGCTGCAAAGTGTGCAAAGGAATGTAGTTATAGAGTGCGGTTAGCGCGAAGAAGACAAGCAGAGTATTAATCCATCGATCTGTTGTTGGATTGAGTGCAGGCCGGTAACTGCAGGTTTCAGCAAGTCAAATTTAAGACATTTTATTCCCACCTTGAAGGAAATTTAAAGCCAAAAACACACAATGGTGGGGGTTGGCAACAGACGCAAGCCAATTTCGGAAACGGGCGTCTTCCAGCCAACTGTCCTTGAATTTGCACCTACCCATTGTCGCAGACTAGCTAGCAAGCATGCAGATAATCATTTATATATGCAGCTAGCAAGAAAGAAGCCTCTCTACATGTCCTTCCTGAAAAGTCCCTTGAGGAAAATAAAAAAATAAATAGTCCTGCCCCGACAAATTGAAGACCTTGAGTCACAGTATTTAAGACCAGCATATGACATTTGTAACACATTTAAGACTTTAAGGCCTTAAATTTAAAAAAATGAATTTAAGACTTTTTAAAGATGCGGACACCCTGGAGTGTCTTTGAGCGGTCCAGATGACGGTCTGACCTGGTGAAGACTCCGGAGGCTAGGCCAAATGTTGTGTTGTTGGCCCTCTGCAGGACCTCCTCCTCAGTGTCGAAGGGCAGAACAGACATCACAGGGCCAAAGATCTCCTCCTTCACGCAGGTCATGTCGTCCCTGCAGTTATCTTCACGTTGGGGGAGAAGACGAAAAACTGTTTCACACTCTGCCCAAGTGTTGTTTCAGAGAAAATAACAAAAGCATATTCCAATAATAGTAATTCTATTTCGTCCTAGCAGGCATTTTGTCACTGAATGTTAGTAAGGAGCAGGTAGTGTTTAGGGCGTCTTGATCAAGCATGCCCAAAGGTAGGCTTTAGACATTGGGGTTTGTACCCCAAACCTTTCTGATGAGAGTTGAACACCTTAACCACTAGCCTATCCACCAAATATTATGTTGAAGAACAGACCGAGAACACAGGGGGACATGAAGAAGCCGTTCTTCAGTTTGGGGTCATTGGGGGTAAACGGTTCTCCGCCACACAGAACCCTTGCCCCCTGCAACAAAGAAGAAGAGATATCCTTTATTGATCTATTACCAGCATCAATAGCTGCTGTATTGGAATGAGCCAGTTCACAGTCAGACCTGATAAGGATTGCACAGGTCTTGGGAGAGCACCAGTAAACATTGACTTCTGTGATTAATCCAACGATGAATCGCTTTACCACAAAACTTTGTAGTCTAATTCCCTCCACATCTCCGACTAGCTTCTCTTGTTATAAAAATGCCTTGAAGGTAGTTTAGAAATGTGTTTGTAGTCTAACGATGTATTCTACTGTATTGTATCAATATCTATTAAAACACATCTGACCACCTGAGATCAACTGATGGATCTAAAACAACATCTCATCACATCACACCTCTTTCTTGGCCTGTGCGACGAAGCCCAGGACCTTGTCCAGCTGGGGCTTGCTGATAAGACCCCCCATTCGGGTCTCGGTCAGCAGGGGGTCTCCCACGACGATGGCCTTGGTCCTTTTCACCACCTCCTCAAGGAACTGGGGCAAGACCTCCCGCTGAACAAACACCCGGGTCCCATTGGTGCAAACCTGTTTTACCATGGATCAGATGAAAAGGTTGATTAAGCAGGTCCAAATCTTTTAATGTGAAGGGTGCTAGCTGGAACATATTGAGCAACAAAGCACCCTAGTAGAACACAAAACAGATTGAGGGTGTGCGTTTAACCCAGCAGAGCACCTTATCAAAGGTCTGCTCTGAAGCATAGCCATGGGTCTGGCTGTTTAGTTTATTGTTCTACTCGTGTGCTGCGAGTCTTTGGGAGCTACAATTACGGACAGACCAAACATTAACTTACTGCACTTTGTGCCAAACTCTATCACCAGGTAAATGAACAATAGAATACCTCCGTCTGGTCACTAACATGCCATCTCGAAGGTCAAACATTAAGATTGAATTAGTTTAAGGCCCTAAGGAAGACTTAAATTGTTCCTTTAAAGCTAGTGTAGCATATATACCTACGCATAAAACCTCTTCAAAACCAACACAACAAAACAGCACCAAATGGCTATTAGAAAAATTGGAGAATAGTGAGATAATTCTCAATACTCGATCAGTAAAACTTCCTTTACCACACACATCTAACCTCAAACTACCTACAGTGTCTTCAGATGTACGTGAAGCCCAGTTCCTTCCAGGCCCCGAAACTTGGACTACATCCTACCTGGCCCTGGGTCAGGAAGTTGGCCATCAGCGCCCCGCGGACAGCGTTCTCCAGCTCACAGTCCTTGAAGATCAGGAGTGGAGACTTTCCCCCCAACTCCAGGGTCACATGCTTCACCGTCTTGGCTGACATTTCCATGACCTGGGGAGATCCAACGGCAAACACATCCACTGACTGTCACCAGGGTCCAGGCTACTCTTCTGAATCAGTTACCTGGACACAGTTTCAAACTTCTAGATCGTATCATCGTGAGACAAGGCATGTATTTTTATATTTTCTCCTTCAAAACACAAAAGCTAATCGTGTTGCTTTAAGACATCTAAAAGGATAACCAATAAAAGATCACTTTTAGATCACTTTAAGCAATGTCAAATTAATTATAACATGGTAAAATAATCAAATTGTCAATGAAGACAAACATTTTGATACCAGCATCAAATCAAAAGGTTTTGATCGCTGGTTTGAAAAGATATGGGGTTAAGGCAGACTTCATTATTAAAGAAGGTGGGGCTGGGCGATTAATCGAATTTTGGATAGCAAGTTCGATTTTGGCGTCAAACGATCAAACGAAAATTAACAAAATCCTTTTCTTTTTTTTTGTGTTTTATAGAAAGGGCAGAACAGCTCGATACATATCTGTACATCATTTAACATTGGAACATTTTTTTTTTAGGTGAAATTTCTAAGTCTTCAAGTTACAAAAATATAATCGGAGAGACATGCTGAATAAAAACAACATGTTTTCAAACTCAAAAGTAATCGCTTGAATAATTGTGATTTCAATATTGAACAAATAATCACGATTACGATTTTTCCCAGAATCGAGCAGCCCTATAAGAAAGCAGACCAAATTTAACAAAGATTCATCCATGATTCCAGAGAGCACATGGCAGCCGCGTACCTTTTTGCCGGTAGGCACGCTGCCGGTGAAGGACACCTTGGCCACGTTGGGGTGGTGGCACAACAGGCTGCCAGTCTCCGCTCCGCCCTGAACCACGTTCACCAGGCCCACGGGGACCCCCGCCTCGTGGAAGATCTCTGCTAGGATCACTCCCGTCACAGGGGTCATGGGGGAGGGCTTGAAGACCACGGCATTGCCTTTTGGTGGATGGTTGGGTGGGGAGTACAGAGTGAATGAGAAGGAGAAGATCCATATCCACCCCAGTGCAATACATCCCAACTCCTCACCGTCTTCCACCCAGATAGGGATAGTGACTCGTGTTGTGTCATGTCTATATGTATTGAGGTATAGATTGACTTTGACTGTCGTCTTATTTTCTAATGATTCTGGTTGTTCAAATGTGTGTGTTGAATCAGGTGAAGTGGTAGCACGGCTGAGAGCGTCCTGATCTCTGAGATCCTATTCGTTCCTCTGTGCAGATCAGTCTGGCTTTGAGCCTGTTGAAAGCCTCTTCCAAAAAAAAAAAGAAGAAATGATGGGACCAACAAGCACAAGCGGGGAAGTATGATAAAACAAAACAAAGCTGAGGGGAGAATTTCTTTTCAAGGAGCGACAAAGTATGCCGAATCTCAAAACAAAGAAAGAGCAGGAAAAAAACCTGACCAAACAGGACTCAAGCCTCAACACAAAAACTAGATATAGAAAAATAACACACAAACAAACACACACTGACCACAAGCGAGAGCTGGGGCACACTTCCAAGCAGCGATCATGAAGGGGTAGTTCCAGGCCAGGATCCCCGCACACACACCCAAGGGCTCCCTCCTGGTGTAGGCAAACGCCCCCCCAGGGAGTTGGATGTGCTGGCCTACACACACACACACACACACACACACACACACACACACACACACACACACACACACACACACACACACACACACACACACACACACACACACACACACACACACACACACACACACACACACACACGTTATAGGAGGTGTCTTATGTTATACCATGTATAGCTGTAGTTATAGGTTCTACTAATAGGGTTAGGTAATAATTCAAGATTTGGGTTGCATTAGAATATGCTTCTAAGTTAGAGTAATTGGTACATATGTAGCTCTAGGATAGGTTCTGGGTGAAGATATAGTTCTAGGTTAGGGAAATGGGATTGCTGTAGTTCTAGGTGAGGGTTCTAGGTAGTCACCTGACAGCGTCGGGGCCAGCCCAGCGTAGTACTCGATGCACTGCCAGGCAGCGTCGATATCATACTCTGCTTCGGTGATGGTCTTGCCGTTGTTGATCACCTCCAGCTTCGCAATGTTGTCTCGTCTCTCCTGCCGACAAAACAAAATAATGGAAAGTTACGGCAATACAGGCAGTGCATTTAAATGCGACCCATTTTCAAAAGATAAAGAGTTTAAGAGTTCATGATCTTATCTTGTGTTTATAAAGAAGACATGCCTTCACCGATGACCCACTGCTCCATCACACTTGGAGAACTGTAAAAAACTGTAGCTATTTGTACATGCCTCAACCCATTTATGTCAATGTTTGATGAGAGTCAACACTGGAGAGCAAACTGCACCTATTGATGTGTATTTCTTGTATGAAAAAGTCTTTAATTATTCTATGATTTATTCCACAAAAAAGGAAAAGTGTGTAGCAAAGCATGTGCTACAGGCTAGTGCCCTGCACGGGCCTATTATCTGGGCCCGAGCCCGGCCCTGGCCCGAGGGGGTGGAGCGCCAGCCCGGCCCGGTCCGACAGGTTTTCAGAATTCTCAGGCCCGAACCCGTATCAAGCCCGACTTTTTTTATTTTATTTTTTTTAACCTCCCGTAACATTAGCCACGTTTACATGGCACATCTGAGATCCGCATAGAATTTCTATGCGGAATAGATCTGCTTCCTAAAATGTGATCCGAAATGTACTGTATACATGGCATGTAACACAAAGTGTCCGTTATGTCTCTCGTTGCACACCTGACGCATTTCTGGACGCGGCGGGCGACATATATGGTACGTCCTATCACTATTTGGGCATTTGTGAATTTGATTTTAATGAAAAGCACAGCAGAAGAGAGAAGCTTTTCTCTGCCTGCTTCCTTCAAATTAAGAAGGAGGAAGGACCGCACAGCCTACGTCAATTTCTCGTCCGATCTTTATATTTACCCCCACCTCCGCCGCAAACAAGAGGGATTTGGATGCGAGTCCGCAGCCAAGACTGGTGGGAGAGAGTGGTCTCTCTAAGCCTACTCATTTACAGTTATCTCGGACGCGCGCGGACACTACGATACGCGAACACGTCATTAATAAACACCCATGTCCCGTCGCTTAGCAACCGGACACGCTTACCGGACACGGAGTGTAAACAAAGACGTGAATCAGGCAATAAATCCACTTTCCTTGACAGCGGTCAAGTTCGGTGTGCATAAAAGTACCGAAAATAAAAAAAGTAAAAGTGCCCGAGCCCGGCCCATGTCCGAGGTAATTATACGGTCGTCGGCCCGAAGCCCGGCCCTCGGGCTGTCGGGCTGTCGGGCCCCTCGGGCCTAGGGCTCAAGTGCAGGGCTCTACTACAGGCCATGTATCGTCCTACAAGGAGGGGCCCAAAGAAGCCCTCTAGGTTGTGTACCTAGGGGGGCTTTTTCTGGGCGCCTCCAAAGACGAAGGACGGAGAGTGGTGATGATAAAGCCGGTTTATTTTTGTGTTTTGTAGGATGATACATTGCCTGTGGCTCCATGTTGCCATGGAGGAGATCTCTCCTAGAGTTTGTGTGGTGATGGCTGCTTTAACCCGTGTCCATTGGTCGCTCAATGTGCAACATGTGAGTAGCCTCACCCGGTCCCAGAGGCCCATCATTCCGACTCAGCCAGAGGAGGCTGCTTAAACCAGCCATCGTCCACACTCACCTCCACAGGCCTTTTGGGCAAATATTATTGGTGTAGAGCATTTGTTATGGAAGTATGATTATAAAGTCCTCTCCTCTAGAGGTACTGAATGGCTCCTCACATGACAACATAAATGAGGAAATACCCCCCTCGGCAAATAGCCCCTCGGAAGAAGTACTTTCTACCCCTGCTCTTGTACTTTCTCCTACCCCTGCTCTTGTGGCATCACGGGCCCTGCAGGGTCAGTTGAAAAGAAAAAGCTTTACCCTGATGATGCGGGCGGCCTCCAGCATGACTCGGGACCTCTCAATGCCAGCCATCTTGCTCCACTTCAGATAGGCGGCCTGGGCACTCTGCACAGCCTGGTCCACCTCCTCAGTCCCACACGGAACCATCTGGCACAACACTCGCCCTGCGGTAGCACAGCAGGAAGATCAGAGACGTCTTTCGCAGCTATCAAGAGTAAAAAGGCTGAATCAACTCTCATTGTATAATTGATGAATTCATACATCAACTTTTAAACTCCATTTTTTGAATCAATAGAATAAATTAAAAACCTATGCTGTGTTGTGTCAGGTGAGATCCTCGTGATATAAAATCACGTAACTGACAAACATTCTACCTATCAATAGGAAAAATGATAGTAACTCAAGGATTTATTAAAACTCAATAATCATCAAAACTTAGTTTTACATAATAAAATAACTTTTTTGAAATGCACCTTTTTGATTTCAGAGTGGCATTTTAAAATCTTTATTTTTTTCATGAGATCTTTATTGGAAAATATTTCCCGATTCACTGACCTAAAAGATTTGTAACCACTACCCCCCTACCCCCCTACCAGTTGCAGGTTCGAACACGGGTTCTGACACGACACCATCTTTGGACTTGATCCGACGGCCGCCCCAGTAGTTGAGGTCGTCTGTGACCACGACGGTTCCGGTCGTTGCACTGGGCATTGAATCAACAAGCTGGGCCATTTTGGTTTGGGCTAAATAACTTAATCAAGGGGAGAGCATAATAGATAACCCGAGAGACATTCAGTTCTTATTATACTTTTGCACAAATAGTTGCGCCAAACATAGGTATACAATAGAATTTAGCTACAAATGTGTACAAATAAATACATACCAATTGTGCACCGTCAATAGTCAGCCACGGTGCGATCCGCTAAACGAGGGAGACTGCAATGTTAAACTGCGTTACAGACGCCCACCGAAACGCGCCTATTAAGCCCCGCCTTGCCTCTGTCATGACCCCCGATTGTTTCTCAGTTCGCACGTGGCAAGCAATTTGGAATTTCATCCCTAACTTTATCTTCTCCAAATAGGGGGCCTTCATTTTGTTTTATTCTGTAATTATAATATTGAGAAAATCCATACAAAATTGTCCAACTTTCAAAAGCAGATGCTTCTCTTATGGTCTATGATCTATAAACATAATTTCTCTCCTCAAAGATGTTATATATGGAATAACAGAGACATATTGTACAAGAAAAAGTCTTTATTTTTTGAGAACTGGTTTGCACATGATTTACACCTGGTCAGCCAACTGCTCTGTAATGGTATTTTAATGTCTTATCAGGAATTTTTGATGGAGTATGGTATTCCAATTTCTCCGAGGGAATTTGCTATTGTCATGGATGCAATCCCTACAGGAATTGTGATGCTTCTAAGAAGTACAGCAAGGGTTAGACCAACCCTGCTACCTCTTGACCTACCGAGTCTGTAGTTGGTGGGGTTAGTTTCTCCCCTGGAACACGTAACAATAATTATGGAATACGATCATTGTTCCCAAATGATATATTCTCTGTCCCATATGTAGTTTGCCTACTGGAATAATTGTGTATCTGACCTTAATTGCAAGGAAATCTGGACTTTAAATCTAAATTTAAATCTATCCATCTAAATTTTTGATCACTAACAAAATGAAAGAGGTATCTTTTAAGATTATACACGTTACTATCCCTCTAAACTATTTTTGCAAAGATTTAAATTAGAGATGTCAATTGCTAATTTTGTGATATGCACCCTGAAGATGTGACATTTATTTTGGAACTGTTCCCATTCAAATCATTTATGAAAAGATATTTGCACTTTTATCACTCGTTTCATTGACCCCAAGTTTTCCCTTTGTATTGAACATGTATTGTTTGGTTTCTTCAATTACACCTCCAGTCAAGCAAACCAACATTTTATTATAAACCTTATTATTTTATTAGCTAAATAGTATATTCATAAATGTAAATACTCAAATCTGAAACCGCTTTTTGTTGTGTTTGAGAATGAAGCCAAGCAGTACATGGGGAATATTTTATGTTCTAGAAATGGGAAAGCTATTAAAAGAACAGAACAGTAATGTCAATCTGGCACACACAGATACCAAGTTTACTGTGCACATATCGGATGAGGGAATTCCTTTCAACTTAGTAAAATGTCCAGAAACTATATATACAAATATATAAGCCATTCATTTACCAATGGCAAATGTGCTTTTCCTTAATACTGTTTGAACGGCAGCAAGAAATAAGTCAAGGTCTACCATCACGATACAAAAACAAATCAAATACGACTTAGATCAAAAAAGCACCATAAAGTGTATCAATAAAACTTTATTACCTTCTTATAAACAACAATTGACAGTAATACTGTTGCATGAAAATTATGATAATTCATCTTCAGAGCAGATAAACAAAACGGCATCAGCCGTGTCACTTAAAAAACCAACATCTAAATCATTATTATTCAACATCTCTGTGGAAAGAAATCTAAAAAAAATATTAAATAAAACAAGTTATTAGACCAAAAATATGACCATGACCAGTAACACCGGGTGAAAGTTAAATTCCACGCAGTGCATTATAACCCGGTTGGGATAGCCACCCGGCACAGAGTTTGTCACCGCTGAGGCGGAGACAAAGACACGCGTGCATTGAGGAGCGTGTGAAAACCGCCAGCTGTCGTTGTCGTTTTGGTTGTTTATGAGAACTTGGCCGCCTGTGGAGGAGGTCCCAGGAAGCCGCCAGCCTGCTTGGTGGCAGCTCTGGATGGAGCCAGGCCTAGCATCTTCTGAATGTTCTAGGAAAAAAACAAAGTATTTAGAATACGTGTAACACTCAATCTTGGGTTAGGGGTTGGTGTTAGGTTTTTGCAGAGACACAAGAGCTTATTAAAAGAGAGAAAAGGTTGATTCACTACTTTTGAACATAATGGGACAGAAAAAAGCTTGACCGTGGGCAGACTGGAATGCATGGGGATGAACACAGGGCTGGTTTTTTTTAATATCGAGCGATCAATAGGCAATCCATTTTCATGCTAACAAAGACAAATCTATTTAAAAAATGAATGAATCCATCCTCATTTCAGAGTACATTACCTTTTCATTCAGTAATTTGCAATTATATTGTAGTAGCCATACAAATCATTCTATCCCCTCAGCAAGTGTTTAAACAATTGGACAGAGTACAGAGCCTCATGGCATCAATACACAGATTTTTCAAGTCCATATTTTAAATAAATAACATCCTAAAGGAGTCTTCTGTATCGAATATTTGTTTGAATTGAGGTTTTCCTTCCTGGTTACCTGTCTGATAGACATGGTGCAGAGGATGTAGAGGAAGATGAAGGAACAGTCGGTGAAGTCCTCCCCCAGAAGGTTGCGATGGGACAGGCCTTGGATGTAGGAGATGGGGGTGAAGGGGAGTTTGGCCACAACCCTTCCGTCAAAGCTAAACACAACAGAACAATAACACATTGTTACAAACCGGATAGCAAGAACCAACCCAGAGGGAAAGTAGACAACTATCTCTAGAACTCCATGTCTATTACTTACGTTCCTTAATGTTTCACTGAAAATTCTTTGATACATTTTAACATCTTTATATGCAACAAAACCTTTGTAGGAGAACATAATGATCAAGTAATGTTACGGCTGAAAAATGAACGCAACACTATTTTCATTGATTATTCTTTTTTTTTCTATCGAAAAAAACTAAAAATATATAATTTTAACTAAACTATAATTCATATTTTATAGGTGACCAAGACTCACATAGAGTTGAACATGCCCATCAATGCAGTGAAGCAGAAGCCGATGGCGAACATGGATTTCATGCGAACCTTGAAAAAATAAAATGAACAACCACAATCAGTTATTTAAGGTACAAGTTACAAGACACTTTATTTCCAGAAGAAGAAGGTGGTAATTGATTTTGGTACAGAATGGTTAATCTCTGGGTGCACAAAAACCTACGCCCAATACACATGTTATCATATGGAGTCTATAGACCTTAACGATTCCACACAGAGGTGTAAGGCCTATGATACTCGATTGTACAGAATATACTATTGTTTCATATAAAATAAATAAGCGTGTCAATTTCCAAACATATTAGAAAAGATAATATCTTACCATGGACAAGTCTCTATTGTTGTTCTTCAGTTTCTCCTCTTGTCTCTCTGTGTAATAAATTCAGCAAGACAAAGCTCTTGAAAAACTAATTTCAAGAAATATGCACCCACATCTTCACTTGTTTACAACACAAGATTGTTGAATGATAAACACATTAGCTAGTTGATGTTATGTTATATGTCAGTTGCTGTTATGTCAGTTACTGTTTTTAAAAGATTTAAAGAAAAATGTATTATAGAAAGGTATAGAAAGGATGATGAATATTATAATTCTTACCAATTTTTTTCTTCTGCTGACGTCCAGCAGACTCTGTGATGGTCTCCTTTTTCTTCTCAACTGAAGGACACATTTTACATCAATCCAACCATTAACCATGTTCTCCGGACAACACATTTGATTAATCAGCAATGTTTTACGATATAAAACCAAAACAGGCACTCACGTTTCTTGCTTTGCTTCTCGACCTCTGCCTTCAGCCGCTTGTACTTCTCAGTGCGATAAACCAAAACCCATGTAATACCTGAAGAAAGCAGGCAAGGAATATATGAGGTTATATTTTTCTGACATTTTTAATCAAAGTGTCTTCCAATACCCTGTTCACATACGTTCTTAGTATGGGTTGCCGCAATAGGAATCGAACCCCTTAACCCTGCTAGTGTCAATGCCTTGCTCAACCAGTTCGGTTACTCGTCTCCAAATATATGGATATCGTATTTAAACAACACAGCCATTCATCTGAATATTACGCACAATTTACATCATATGTTTAATTTAAAACGTTTCAAAGCAAAAACAATGAATAGATCTCTCCCAGCATAATTTTCTCCAAAGACGAGGTCAGTAAAAACAAGTATATATAATCGTGTTAGATTATAGTAGCCAGCCATGGTGTCTATTACAATAACCGTTAGCCATCAATGTCACCGAATGTACGAATAAAATCCAGGTCTATTCATTCAAATATCCAGATTATTTTTGAATCAATGCTTATCGTGTCCAACCATTAATCGGGGATTATAGGGTTGTGGGGGTCCACTTCTCCCCTCGTTACCTTCGGCGAGCAGTGCTGTGCAGACAGAGATGAACACGATGAGGATGGTGTCCGCGAACATTGTGCTCATGATTTTCTGTCCGATACACTGAATGAAATCACTGAGATATTAGTCAAGGGATTATGTTAAATAGAAAAATCTTCCACACATTACACCGAGCACAGTGGTTTCGATAAGCACAGTCAGCCTTCCCGAAAGGTCAAAGGGCCGTTTAATACTTCCGGTTCGATCTGGATCTGTTCCATCCGGTGACATAAAGTATAAATTTTGGACATATTCATCTCATTCATAATATGGTAATAATGACACAAAAATAATAGGAACAATTACTTAATATTGAATAATAATAATAATTAATGTTTAGAATATTGTATTGTTTATTTGAATATACTACGATCGTCTCTCTCTCACACGCACGCACGCACGCACGCACACACACACACACACACACACACACACACACACACACACACACACACACACACACACACACACACACACACACACACACACACACACACACACACACCCGTGTGTAAATCAAAGCTTTTTAAACATACTGCTGCCAGCAATCATCATCTCCACCACCCAAAGCAGTCATAACATCACAACGATCACCAGTATCGTCATCTTCATCATTATCCTCGTCATCATCATCATCGTCATCATCATCATCATCGTCATCATCATCCTCATCAACAAGGAGCGAATCCAGCGGCCAGCACCTTCAGTAAGCTGTCAGTGGGTGCGCGCTGTAGATGAAGCATGGCAGGGGACGACGAAACAAAGCCGGATGACCAAACCGCGAATGATCAGAACAATCGGCAACCTTTTCTAATCGGTGTCGCTGGAGGAACTGCCAGTGGCAAGGTTAGCATTATACAACATTTACAGTAATGTTTTCTGTTTATTCCTTCCAACACAAAGATTCGAATATACTCATATAGCAGGGCTGTATCTATCGCGTAGTAAAATTAGGATTGAACTATTGAAATGCATTATAGATGGTTTGGGGGGCCTGTGTTACATCACACTCATGTCATCAGAGGGTTCATGATGACATAAAGCTTTTAGAACAGCTGATTCAGATGTGGTCGATTGCTTATGGATTTAGGCCAGGGGTAAAGACGCTGAGGATGAAATGTAACCCGATTCTTGACAACCACTACATTCAGGCTGCCTGACCTTTTAGTATGTCGTTTTGACATTGGTATCCGAATAATGTATGTCATTTTCTCAGAACATGATACCGAAACGGTTTTGTTTAAAGATGAATAATCATTGTCCTTGCTTGATTAAGATAAATGGTGTCTGCTGTGCTATGCGACACTCGTATCATGTTAACCGTTCAGATGTGTTGTCTTATAAATATAAAGGGATGGTCTGTTTGGTGTCTACAGACTGGTCTACAATGCGGCCATTACGTGGCGCTGCTATGGACTTCTTGAAGATTCTATCATTCTTGGTTAGGATTAGATTATAATATAAAATGTTAGTGCTATTATCAGTGATTTTCTCTCTAACTATCTAATTTGCCCCATAAAAAATAATAAAGAAGGACTTTAAAAGACTCCAGAATCCAATTGTCTCCCATTTCTTATTCAAATTTCCGAGGAGTTAGAAATATTTTCCTAACATTTCTGCATAAAATAAAAATAGCAATCGTTGTCAATTGAGGGTAACATGTCTTTTTAAAAAAATATATATATCTTGTTTAAATTGTTCCTAAATGTATTAGTCGTATTCAGTAGCAGAGAACTAAAGTGGGCTGCGTGCCTCATCGTGTTTTTAATTTATATGGTACGCACCAGATGGGAAAGTGAGGGATGGGAGAGCGTCTCTCGTGGTTTTATACTTCCTGGTTCCCAACCGTTCATTCAGACACCTGTTCTATTTTTCATTGTTTACCCCTCCACTGTTGCAGTCTGTATGGTTTCTAGTGTGTGGATTTCCTTTGAGACTTTCATAGAATGAAAAACCTTTTATGTCAAATCATTCCAAAGTATGCCATATTATGGCCTCAATCGTGGTATGCCCAAATTCCATTTTGAAAGAACATATTGAAAATCTAGTGATCTATTCCCTTCGGGCACTTGAACAATGGCAAGTAGTATGCTTTGACTATGCAGGGACTGCATTCATCCTTCTGCAACAACCCGTTCCTTAATGATATGCGTCTTTATTCACTATTCTTTGCTTTGCCAATAGCCATTTTTTCATCCATTATCACTTGAGCAATGCTCGTTTGTTTTCCCCCTGGCTACAGTCGTCGGTGTGCAGTAAGATAATGGAGCTTCTTGGGCAGAACAAGATCGACCACCACCATAGGCAGGTGGTGATTCTCAGCCTGGACAGCTTCTACAGGGTGCTCACCCCTGAGCAGAAAGCCAGAGCACTGAAGGGACAGTTCAACTTCGACCATCCAGGTATATGTATAGCCCTCGCTCCGGGGTCAGGGTTAGGCCCAATCCCCTTTCTACCCCTTCCCCCTTCCCCTTGTTTTGAAGGGGTAAGGGGGAAGGGGTAGAAATGTGATTGGGCCTTAAGAAGGGGTCAATTCTTGGTCACATGAGTGTTTTGTAATATTGTGATATATTGTCATGTCATTGATGACTGTTCAGATGTTTCTCCTTGAAAATGACTGAATGACTGTATAATGCCAAACCAGAATATATCAATAACGTATTGATATTTTGCCTTGTCGGGTCCAGGAACAATGGGTCGAAAGTGTTGAATGTTTGTTGTCCTGTGGTGTCTAGGCTTTTATTAAGCTAGTTCGGCTTTAGTCCTGTGATGACGGAGACCACTTTGGTTTAGACTGTGCAAGTATTCTGATCAAGCCCCAACCACAGCGAGGTCTACCTGCACCGGGTGACCACTACGAGGTGGTACCAAAAGTGAGCAATTCTTCGTTGACTCACTTGTTAAACAGGCCGTTTTCAGTCTTATTAAACCTATTTACAGCCGGGTACAAAAAAGCATTCTCAGTAGTATGTTTAGTTCATATCTCCATGACAACACTGAGGGGGGTGAATTTTTTTAGCAGGCTAGTTTTTATTTTGTTGGAGGTTAAAATGTATGAATAATTAGGGGCGCGGCCTCTTGAGTGACAGCTAGGCGCTGACTCTCACCTCGACTCGGAGGCTAGTTTTCAGGATCAGCATGCTATCTCCGTCATCTTGACCTCGACTGCGTTCATTCCTATTGTTCATTCCGGTGCCAAGATGCCTTGCTCTGCGGTCAACTCAACTGTACCAACCGATCGTTTAAACTAATGAGCCACGAGCTAATTCGGTGTACGTCACCTAGATGGGCGTATCTCCCTCCCCCCGACGTCACATTAATGCCCTTTTATGGTTAGAGTAAATGAGGCGGAGTCAAACTATAACAAGATGGCGACGCTCATAAGCTAAGAGAAATAGATCTCTGAAGAATAAGTCCCGCCTCCGAGGCTCTTGTTTCCATGTTTAAATGTCTATGGAAAATAACGTGGGGTCTTTGAATGATCGAACGCGACAAACTCTGTAGGTGGCGAAGAAGTAAAAGCTGCTCATGTTTTGAACTACAAACTTTTTCCATCTAGATTCCACTTGGGTTTTGGATTGTCGTGCCGTTAAAGTAGTTAACTATTATGAAGAAGCATTATGCTAACGCGGATCTGCGCCGACTTCACGACTCTCGCAGTCAAGGTTGCATAGCAACGGCAATGTTTCATAGTTGGTCTTCACCGAAATTGCACCAGAGCCCGCCTACGGAGGAGGTGGCACCAACGCTTCTCGTCCATTCACGGGGAAATGACAATCACGTTAGGTTTTGAGCATAAATAAGGAGACGTATGAAGTCTGCGCATATCAGAACTAGCTCCCGGTTAGCATTAATAATAGTTAACTATTTTAAACATGGACATATTATAAAATACTTGAACGGCCCCGAGAATCCCAAACTCAGTGGAATCTAGATGGAAAAAGTGTGTAGTTCAAAACCTGAGCAGCTCTTACTTCTTCGCCACCTAGGCTACATAGTTTGTCACGTTATTCTTCAGAGGTCTATGGATGCAGTTGGAATAACAGGTCTGCCCGGATGCTACATCCATTTTATATACGATCTATGATGATGCAAGAAGGGAGAGGAAGGAACAGCATTATGCTTGGTACTGCTTGTCATCGTTGTTCTTCGCCCTCTGTCTTCTTCAGATGCGTTCGATAATGACCTCATCATCTCCACCTTGTGGGACATCTTGGAGGGCAAAATAGTGCAGCTTCCAGTGTACGACTTTGTCATCCATTCCAGGTAGGCTTTTCTTTCATTTCATCATGACGTGTGTTTTTTTTGTGTTGGCACAGAATCCTTTTTTGTTCATGAGTTGTTATTTTTTGTTCTTTGGTTCCGTCCAGTGGGGTCTAATAAAAAATAACAATAAAAAGTAACTAATAACAGAAATGTCATCCAGGCTCCCGGGGATAAAGGTGCTTATGCTTATCCCTAGACAAACCCTAATAATTGTGAAAAAAATGCAGTTTGCAGAAACATTTATGCAAAAGATTCATGTGAAATGTATGAGTTACTGATATGTTCAGGCGTTTCCAAGACGAGAACAAAGAAAATGTCCCCTGCCTTGGAAAAAATCTTTTATTCTGTGAGAAAGTAACAAATTGCTTATGCGTGTTGAGTGCAGGAAAGAGGAGACTGTGACGGTGTACCCAGCAGATGTGGTGCTTTGTGAGGGCATTCTAATGTTCTATGCTCAGGAGATCCGGGACATGTTCCAAATGAAGCTGTTCGTTGACACAGACGCCGATACCAGACTGTCACGCCGAGGTGAGCAACAAACCACCTCACGTTGTAGGGACAACAATCATTAAAGAATTATAGTTGTAGTCTACTTTTATGGGTCTGCACAGTAGGTCCTGTCTCAACTGGTAGAACATGGCATTGAGTAGGATTCAAACTCCTACCTCTGGTACTAGTATTGTTGGCTTGACCTATGTGAGTAATGTATGCACTCATTTTGGATTAAACGTTCACTAAATCATATACCTGAAGTATGGCTATTGTATACCTTGTTCTGTAAGGGCTACACTTGACATATTGGTTTCAAATATTGTGCAGCCTCAGTTTCAAATAATAAAAATGTGTTGTAGGAAAGTTGCAATAGTTAAATTTTACTACTCTAACATGTATTGATCCAACTTTTTTTGTGGCCACCTAGTGCTTCGGGATATCTGTGAACGAGGACGGGACTTGGAGAGCGTACTCAGCCAGTACATCATGTTCGTCAAACCTGCTTTTGAGGAGTTCTGCCTACCGGTGAATAGTCCGGCCTGTCAAGCCTTGTTCCACCTTTCTATGAATGTACTGAATTAATAATATTAACTTTTGTGTCCTCTGTCTAGACCAAGAAATACGCTGACGTCATCATACCCAGAGGCGCCGACAACCTCGGTTAGCTTAATTTCTTCGACTCACTGGAATGGAAATAACGATATGATTGAATATAAACACCCTAAAATAATCATACATGTTATAAAGGAATAAGTTCTCTTAAATCCAAATCAATTAATTCTAATGAAACTCTTCCTTCTTCTCATGATACAGTTGCCATAAACCTAATAGTTCAACACATCCAGGACATCCTCAATGGGGGTTTAAACAAGAAGAACAATGGCTGCCTGGAGGACTATGGATTGACTCAGAACCTGCAAAACACTGAGCCCAGCAGCCGCCCCCATTGACCACAATGCATTCTTCGACAGGAAGGGCTTGATGCAAAATAAAGAACCTCTTTTGCTATGGTCCCTTTCTTGCCTGACTAAGGACGATGAAAAAGGGAACGCGCGTCTTATTTTGATTATTGATTATTTTCTGAACTACCTTATGTGACTGCCTTGAATGGTTGAGCCGTGTCTTAAAATAGTCTTGGTCTAAGACTGGGCTCAACCCCTTTATAGTAATAGTCTTGCTCTCAAAGAAGCGAAACAAGTGATGGCCAGTGATACACGATCCTAAAATTTCAAAAGGAAAATGCAATGTAGTTTAGTGCTGTCTGAATTTCAGGGCTTTGAGATGAAGACCTGCAAATAATTATCAATGGAAGCTTACCAAGCACAGGACAGCTCTTGCATGTTTTTAAATTCAGTTGTGTCTATTTGTTAACATCCTACAAAGAAATCACACTTCAAATGCATCCTGTTTAGTATCATGATAAAACACCAAAGAAAAAACATGAATCACCTATTTTGTCATGAATCAATACTTTGATTAACATTATTTATGGTGATATTCCAAGATGTGCATCTGATGTGACAAAGGGCCATTCCCTCTGTGGTCTAAAGTTACCTCCTTGTGTTACGTTTAACAGTATGGGATAAAATCCTCAGGCTTCAAATACATGAAGTAATGTTTCAATTAATGAGCCAATGTTTTTCTAACTGTTTAACTTGAACCATGTTATGCCGCATAAGCCAGATAAAGGATGCCTGTTGAGATGTTTTGCTTTCTGTACAGTTTTATGTTCATTCTCAGGTAATAAATCTATTTTTCGGTCTTGTGAATGGCCTCATGTCTCAGTAGTACATAATTTGAGTGTGAACCCCAAAGTAGAATCTGTATACATTTGTTTTGACCCCCTTTCCCTATTTTATACAGTTATATTTGGGGTAACTACATATTGTAAACTACAGAATTTAATATTTCTAAATATCCCTACATTTATTTCCTATAAATTGTGTATATAATGGTTAAATATTTTGCAGTGATACACATGGTAACAGAAAGTCAGTGATAATCCATAGACACTTTATGGTAGAAGAACACAGAGATATTGGGGTTTTAAAAGGCTATTAAAAAGTTAGATATTTTGCTTATACACATTGAAGAAACGTTGCTAACCAAAGACAAGGCTCATCTGCAAAGCAATGGACTTTATCCAATCCCATTCCCTCACAATCAAATTCATACAAAACATTAATCTTCGGTACCAAGAACATGAACCATAAAAGTCCAGGTAGACGTCATGAACGGATGCCAGGGCACGAAGGCCTCATCGACATTGACCTCCTTCACATGACGCCCACCTGCGACCCCTCCAGCGGCGAATTTTTGCCAAACAGGCAGCGGAACAGCTCGGTCCTGGCCTCGTCGTTCATGGGGCTGTGGTCGACCGGGGCCATGAAGTTCACCATCTTGCTGTGGATGGTGAAGCGCACCTTTCGCCCCTTGCTGGCCTTGGTGTCCACGCGCTTCTTGATCTTGCTGCGCAGCTTCTGGATGGCCAGCCACTGCCGGCCCATGGCCACCTGGTCGTTGGGGTCGGCGGCACTCGTCTTGCGCTCGATCAGCTCCCTGAGGAGCTGGTGGTAGAAATCGTCGTCGTCAAAGATGTCCTCGTCCAGGTCCTTGAGGTGCCGGTTGGCCTTTATCATCTGCTCGTCCGCGGGCTCCTCTTCTTCTCTATCCCCAAGGGGTGCGGCCGGCTCTTCGGGGGGCGCGGCGGACGACGTGTCCTTCTTCCCAAGGACCCTGTACTCGGTGCGGCGGGTCTGGGTTCTCCTCAGCAGCCTCTCCTTGTCCAGGAGCACCTGCTCCACCTGGGTGACGATGTTGCGCTCGAAGGCGCCAAAGCCCTTGCTGCTCTTGCCCATGGTCAGCCTTGTCTTGTCGTGCCACTTCTGCAGCGTGCCGTTGCAGTAGGGCTGGAAGTCAGCAAAGCGTTTGGCCATGAAGGCCGGGTACTGTCCCACATCCAGCTTACGCTTCAGGGCGCCGGATCCAGCCGTCGGTTCCACCTCCATCACCTCGCTGAGCTCATCGTCGCTATTTGCCGCAGCTCCATAGCTCTTCCCCAGGGAGATGGGCCTGGTGTCGGGGTTCTGGTGCAGCAGCTGGTCCTGCAGCTCCAGTAGAGACCGCTGGAGAGCCTTCAGGGCTTTGTGGCTGTTCTTCAGCGCCCCAGCAAACTCTGCACCGCCCTGCTTTTTAAACTCTGGGAACGTCAGCGGTTGTGGAAGCTGATTGGCCGTGGCGAGAGCCTTCTGGATCTTGATTCGCCCTTCCAGCAGTTGGTCCCACAGAATGAGCTGATTCTTCACTGCTTTGCCCTTCTCCACTTCCTCGTCCACCTTATCCTTAGAGAAGGTCTTGACTGTGCCCTGGTCTTCATCCTCGTCTTCAGTCCCCTCTTCAGAGTCATCATCATCATCATCATCATCATCATCATCATCACTCGCTCCCAGATCGTCCATCCCTTCTGTTAACTTGTGCAAGTCAACACCCTCAGCACAAACGAAGTCTGGACGTTTCTTGCTAGACACAAGGGTTTTGACCTTACCATTTGATTTCCCTATCAGCTGCTCTTCTTGCGTCTCTCTTTCACCCCCAGATGCAATATCATCACACTCGTCGGATTCGATCTCTTCGTCGTCGTCATCATCATCATCGTCGTCCTCACCTTTCGTTTCGGACATATCATCTTCTTCCTCGTCATCATCTCCTTCTTCGTCAGATTGACCCATCTCCTTAAGCAGTTGTTTACGAGATACTGTCTGTCCCACGTATCGGCGATCGGTCTCAGCCAGCAGAGACGTGTTGTGCTTTCGCAGATTGCTAAGGCCAAACCCATCTTCGTGGTCGTCTTCGTCAAACCTGTCATCCACTTGGGCTTTTGTCTCGTCGTCCTGGTCGTTCTCGGGGTCTGCGAATTTTGGTAAAGGGTTTAACAATTCCTCAAGCTGCTGGGAAACCGAACCAGCCATCTTTCAACTTTGACCACACGTGTGTGTGCGCGAAACTGATGCCGACGTCATTACTGCGCGACGGACTCCGCTGCTCCACTTTACGCATGCGCAGGAAGTGCAGCGCGGTGGTGAAGTAGGATTGCGCTAGCCCCTTGTGTTTCTTTCAATCGGAACGTTTACAAAATACAGAAATACTGAAGACTAAGGATGTCCACGAGTGACTTCTATTTGAGATATTATGTCGGGCACAAGGGGAAATTCGGACACGAATTCTTAGAGTTTGAGTTCCGACCTGACGGTGAGTTGTGAGGCTCCGGTGTGTTACTGTAGGCCGCATTGGAACCCAATGGCTACCGCGCCAATGTTACATTTCTGTTCCAGCTTTGTTTAAAAATGACAAATATGTCCTGCTCGGAACTAAAGACAAATGCATTTGATTGCTTCTTGGATCCAATATCGTTTTGCATGTCTCACATGGTCTGTGTACTTATTGTTTCCCCTAACTAGTTGTGTTTGCTGTTTGAATGGGTCGGTCATATTGTCGCAAACAAGTTTTAACGCCGAATTTTGTACTACAGGAAAACTGAGATATGCAAACAACAGCAACTACAAGAACGACGTCATGATCCGAAAAGAGGTATTGAGTTTATTTTCATTTGTTGTGTGGATATTTGTTTCTCATGTTTGTGTGGCCTGTAAAACGATGCATTTACATCCGCAAAGACCCGTGTTTCTTGAAGCAATTCCACTGAACCTCATTCCTTGTTGACCGTTTTAGGCCTATGTACACAAGAGTGTGATGGAGGAACTCAAAAGGATAATCGACGACAGTGAAATAACCAAGGAAGACGACGCGCTTTGGCCACCACCTGATAGAGTCGGAAGACAGGTTCGATACTCAAAGCTTAGTACCTGTGGCAAATCATCATAAAATCATAATTTTAGCTCCATAAGGAGTTATTTATATTCATTGATTGATATCAATAACAAAACTTCGGAAGATGGCTGTGAATTTCGGTCGATGAAGCTCAACTCTCTCCATTTCCACAGGAGTTGGAGATAGTCATTGGAGATGAACACATTTCCTTCACAACATCGAAAATCGGCTCCTTGATTGACGTAAACCAGTCTAAGTAAGTACAACTTCCAATCAAATGGTTAATCTGCCTAGGAAAACGTATATAGATGTACAAAAAAATCGGGATGAAAAAGCAGATTTGAAGAACCTCGTTCACAGGCCTGGTTGTAGTTTTCTGCTTTGGTGTCCTAGTGCCTGGTTGATGACCAACGTTTCTAAAACCTCACTCTTTCTATCTTGTGCAGAGATCCAGAGGGTCTCCGTGTCTTCTACTACCTGGTCCAGGACCTGAAATGTCTCGTCTTCAGTCTAATCGGCCTACACTTCAAAATCAAGCCCATCTAAAATAATTCCCATTTGCTTTCGAATTTCTTTAATGTTAATCCTGTTGTACGTACAGCTTTTGTACATTTTTTTTTGTTGAGATTTATTTTGATTTCTCTGAACGATCTTTTGAACAACTGTTGTTCCGGTTTATAGAAATGTCCTTTGTTGTCAAATGCATTTGGTAAATAAACAAACTTTTACAAAATAAAATGACTTTAATTTCTGCCCATTTTAGAAAAGCACAAGGCTTCTAAGGAAGTATGTACCTGTGACATGGTGAGCTTTATATGGAAATTTAGCATAGAATCTGGTGGTAACTCGCGTTTCTTTCCCTAAGGCGTGATACCCTAGCCATACCATGTCAAACTAGTCGTTAAGTATGGTCAATGTCAACAATATTTACGTTTCACTAAGGCTTTTATGGTTTCTAGTATTTCAATGCATGACTTGTCAGAAGCTAAAGTCAATACGTTTACAGTAAGCCACTTATAAATATACTATTAAGTTGGAAATTTAGTCAATTCATTTTACATTATCTTATATTAAATAAATACCATAGCAGACCCAAAACATTGAATCTCATACTTCAAACCCCCCCATTTTTCACAATCACTTTATCGTTTGTCCCCTTATTCGAAATCATCAAGAAGCTGATGCGAAAGCAGCCATTTTAGTTGATGGGCTTCCCCTCCAACACAGTGAAGATGTCCTCTAGAGACTTGTCGACACAACGCAGGAACTCGTGGACGTCGCGGGATGGGTAGCTGGAAACGTTGCAGCCGATCCAGTCGTCGTGGACACCATAGCCTACGCCGAAGCCGTCTGGGACGACCGGGGCGAAGCCCCCCAAGCTGACGGCTGGGCTGGTGAGGGTGCTGGTGGACAGGACATTGTGGTTGATGGCCGCGTACGCCGGGTCCTTGTATAAGTCGTGGAGGGCCTGCCCTTTAGTGTTGGCCAGATAGCGCATAGCGAAGAGGTGGCGGTCGAAACCCTGACCTGGAGAAGGGGAAGGAATTGGAAGCTTGACTAGAAGACATCAAACCTCATACCTAAAATTGCAAAATGATTTGATTAAATCTTTAATTAGTTTCACCTTTACCCCTACTAACTAAAATAAATATTGTTTAAGTGGTGTAAACAACTAATACCGATATTTTTGAAAAAGAGATATTTCAAAGTGCCACTCATAAAATTAACAGTTTTACTATGGGTTGTATTTTATTTGGATTCTATCCATCCCCCTCTGTTTTGAGATGTATATAACTCACCCATGGCGGCCTCCCTGGTGAGCTGCCCGTGGTATTTGGAGCACTCCTTCAGCATCTCTACCAGTTGATCCACGCTGTGCTCCCCCGGCCGCTGGACGAAGGCCTCGGCGCAGCGCTTGGTGTGCACCGTGGCCGGGCGGATGGTCTCGGTGCGTCCATGCTTGAAGGCGGCCGTGCTGCAGGACTCGTACGTGGCCACCGTGTGGCCGTACTGCCGCAGGAAGCCCATCTGAAACGCCAGCTGGGCCACCGCATCAGGGCTAAGCTTCTGCTTCTTCAGCTGCTCTTTCCCGCCCTTTTTAAACTCCAAGGCGTCGATGGTGAGCTTGGACACGGCCGCGTCAAAGTTCTCCTTGGCGGTGTCGATGCCGGCGCGCAGCGCGTCATCGAGGTGGAAATGGAGCCTGCGCACGGCGGCCGCCGAGTCCGCGCCGGTGGGGGCGGAGCCCGGGTGTACCAGCGGCTTCTCCGTGGTGTCCTTGAAGATCTCGTTCTGGAAGCGCAGCACGGCCACGCCGTCGCCCCACGAATGCTCGAAGTTAATGGCGGTCTGGCCGTCCCGGGCCAGCACCACTGAGAAGGACTTGTCGTACCAGCGGTTGCAGCCGTCGCCGTGCAACATGTTGTGGGAGGTGTGGATGTGGTCGCGCATGTCCTCGTCGTCGAGACACAGGCAGAACAGCGCGCTGTCCACCTCCTGCAGTGTCTCGCCATTGCCCGCGGCAACTAGCTTGTCCCTCAGCCCCGCCCACACGTCCCGGTTCTCGCTGGTCAGCACCCCAAGAGGGTGGGCCGCGGCCGGGCTCTCGTCCGCCAGGATGTAGTTCAGGTGGGACTGGATCTCGGCAGGCTTCACCATGTTGCCGTCGGGGTCGACCACATCGAACGAGTACATGTTGCCCTTCCGCATCACCAGCAGATGCACGCCCCTTTGCGTCTGTGAATAGCTCGTCCCGGCCCTGCTTAGGCACGCGGGTGGAGTTGAAGAGGCGGAAGTACTGGGACATGTCCAGGGGATAGGCGTTCACCATGTAGGCTCCGTACCAGGACAGTGAGGAAGGCACCCAGCGGATCAGCCTCTTGAAGCTGTCCGTGTCGCTCTTGGACGGGTTGAGGTGGAAGACCTCGGGGGCCAGGACCCCCGCCCGCAGGGTCTTCATGAAGCGCACGGCCGAGCACACCACGTTGGTGGCGCGGACCAGCTGGTCATTGTACTCGGTCCGGGGGTCCGGGTTGAAGGACATGAAGGGGTTAAAGTTTAGCACCACAGACTCCCGGGCCGAGAGGTACATGTCGAACCATGGCGCTGGAGGATAGGATGGAAGTGGATGAGGCAGGGTAGGGATAAGGATTTATGCCCCTAAGCTACAAGGTTCTTGGATCATTCCCCAATGTCCGCTGTCTAAACATAGGCATCCCTCAGGAAAGATGCCCCTACCGGCTTATCAATGAAATGTGTCACTTTACTAAAGGACTTTACTCTGTCATAATTTAGCAGGCTTTATTCTAAAGTGACATAAAAATGCATTTCAGATACATGTCATTAGGTAGCATGCAATCTAAAGGTATCTTTGCTCAAGGAACAAAGTAATTGGATTGAACCCAGTAGCGTTAAGCTAACCGCAAAACTATTGTGGTTAGATAAAACTGTGGAAACATAGGGATACATGTATGTACATCTGTATAGCCAACAGAGAATCTGACTCCCAATGAGGATCCCCTGCATTGCCGCTCACCTGAGATGTAGCTGGTCTGCTTGTTGCTCTTGTCCTGGGCCACCAGTTCTTCATGCAAGGTCTTCCCTGTTGTACTCTGAAAATCCTTGGCCAAGTTCTCAGTGGTCCTGGAATCACATAGAAACATATGAAAAAAATAATTTTAGGTTAAGTTACATTATTATTTCTTGAATCAAATATATTCCAGTGCATTCACCTGAATTGGTCATCGTCCAACAGTGGTTTCTGAGCCGCTAAATATCTTCTGATGGTATCTTCTAGTTTGGGAACAGGTAGTCTAAAAAAAACATGATATGGAGTTAAGTACATCCCAAAAGTGCAACTCTTTTCATTGGGTGTAGCACCGCCATCTTGTGTTTACGTCACGTCCAAACACCAATCAGCTGTGCACTTTCACCTACATTCAATCATTCACGCCAGTCTATCCGGGTCCCCTTCTCTACAGAAGAGAACTTTCTGTGAAAAAAACGAGATTTAAAATTGTTACTTACCTAGGCAGACTCTTTTGGTAATGCATTGAGGGTACAATGCTTTTGTGAAGGTACTCTGCAGAAGAGTCCTGTTTGAAGCGTCTCTGAGTCAAGGACAAGGCTCGAGGAGACACTAGCCTGCCCGTGTGTCTGACAGAGGCACTAAACTGCAGGGAAAGCAGGTTCGCCATGACTTTGTCTGATAAGCACGTTTGTATCTTCGTTCAGCAAGGTACGCAGCTATGCCTATGTCACTGTAGATTGCCAGCTGCTGGCTACCTGTCTCCTGGCTGCCTTATGTCTATCGTACGCGATGTTAACGTGATCAAATACGGTCTTCCAGTTCATTTACAGGGGAAGACACTTACCTATTATGTCACACACTCATTGAAAAATGTGTCTTGCAAATATACAGACAAGTGATGTACACGCGGTCAACTTAACGTGAACTTCAATGCAACTAAGAATGAAATCCTAAACAGGAAGTTGACGGTAATGATTGAACACGTGACCGTACGGTACGCCTTCTAGCAGGAACTGTGAGCCATCGATTGCCTCGCATCGCCTTCCTCCGCCTAGTTTTAAGTTATAACTGTTTTAAATAGCCCTTAGATATTAAAACCAGCAAATCACATGTAATAATAAAATATAAAAAACACATTATTATAGTTATTTGTTTTATCATTAGTAGGCCTAATTGTAATAGTAGTAGTAGTAGTAGTAGTAGTAGAAGAAGAAGAAATAGCAATGTTTGTATGGATTATTTTTTAATTTGTTAATCCACTAAAATGATATTCTGTATGGTTGTTGTCACGCTTCGCGATATCCCTTACTTTAGTTGTCACGACCTGCGTGCGCAAAAAGCTGATCCTGCTGTTTTGGCTCTAAATCCTCATTAAATCGAGAGCCAAAAGCCACTGACTGGCGAGGTCACGGTTGAATAATGGATTTATGTTTTTTACATGGAGCAATTTGATTCAATATAATAGCAGGCCTATTCATCTGTGAAGGTACTCACAATGAATCTCACAAATATTAAACTATATCATAAACAATAGGCATATACAACGATGAATAGGCCTACAATATTGTAGGCTACGTTAGAATGTCAGAAAGAAAGGTAACAATTTAAACAGCTTGCCAGGAGAGGGCGGTGTTGTGGTCCTAATTAGTGACAAGCGATTTAAATTCATCACTTCAAGCACATCTACCACCGACCCAATCATCACCACCATCACCTCCATCTTTGCCACTTTTTTTTAAATCATGCATTCATGACAGCAACACATCCCGAGCATATGCTATGTCTCGTTGCCCTGCTGCCATTCAGAGAGAGGGGAGAAAGGTTAGAGGGCAAACCAGGCGCGTTTGGAAACAGCTTCCCCATGCATTTATCTCCTCCACCGTAAACGGATGACAGGTCAGCACCTCCATTAAAAGCGAGTGATTGGCCATTGTTCGCCTCCACTGAGAACAATGCTGCTACATGGCATTGTTCGCATTTGGTACGTTTTTGTATGTGTTTTAGCGTCCAATAATAAACCAACGGAGTCAGAGGAAAACTTTAATAATTAATACGGCACTGCAACAATTTGCAGGAAAGGGAAAATACGATTTTCTGTCAAACGTTAACAAAATGAAGTCAACATAGCCTATTACAAATTAAGACAACTGAATTCAAATATATTTTCTTCAACGAAAACAGGCTTGACACTAAACTAAGATTCAAATATTGAATACATGAATATCGTGGATTGCATTAATTCTCTTTTAACATAATCAAACGTTAAAACACATTACAAGAACAAAATATATAATACTTTATCTGCAGTTAATACATCAGATCAGTGCATCTGCAATTGATACGTTTAGTCTGGAGATCAGTGGCGCTCTGATGTCGATTGGTTATAAAACAAGGAAGTCTAACACACCATAGCAGCGACTACTCTGCACTGCAGACTGCTCCTACATTTGATTCTTACAGACTGTTTGAAGTTCAGTGAAAATGCCAGAAGTACACAGCCCTAGGTAAGTCTTGGTTCCAAAATATGTAATCATATTTCTGATCGCCTAATCGGCCTGTCCTTGGTTATTACGAGAGGGACGTCATCGGATTCTTCACCCAGGCCCAGTTTAAATTCAGAATACACATTATATAGGCTATATGTAGTAGGCCTATACAAGTAGGCCTATAAAGTACCTGTATCCCTCAAGTGTATATAAAATACATTCTACGCGTGACAATTGAAAGTGTCATTCTCTTGTGCATGTAGATGTTTGTAGAATGTGTTATCAGTGAAGACGTCCACTGTTACAAACGCCGGCCGGGCATTGACATTACAGGTCACTGGCAATACATCGATTCCGATAATGCTAAATATAATATTGATAACATTTTTAGAAGCAATACAAGTACTGACTTGGGTATTGGTTAGTCAACAGATGAAAAGAGCCAAAATTTGGTTTGTTCAAACTAAAGGCCCATTTTTTTTTCTTGGGAAATCATTTACCCTAGCTACACGTGTCTGTACCTTTGCCCCCCCCCCCCCCCCACCAATGTCTTTGGACCTTGTGTTGTTGGGGTGGTCTCTGTAACAGACGGAATATCCACGCCGTGTTCACCAGCGCCAGTGATGGACTGGAGGGCTTCAAGGCGTACGCTGTGTTCCAGGAGATCAACAAGAAGCTGCAGGAGGTGATGTTGTGCAGATTTCATACTGATAGGTTCCACCAGAGACACCACCCTGGCCTGCCTTTGGTTACCTGGGCTCAAAGACATTGGTTGAATCTAAAAGGCTAAATTCCCATGGTTTGGGGATATTGTTATAACAATGGTGTAAGTTTAGGATTTGTTTGCAATGTTTAAGTTTTAGGTCAGAGATTGATGATCTGCATCATCATGGTTGAGTTTAAGTAGTATATATGCTAGGATAAGGGTTATTACTAAAGAGTGGTGAATTTTAAACACAGCAGTAGTGCAAGATATATTATTTTTAACACACGGTACTTAAAAGCCTTGTCTGGTATAGATAAGATTCTCAGGGGCTTTGTTATATAATGCTAAACAAATGAAATGTTTAGGTTGGTCTTTCTTGAATAGGACTATCTCTAAGTTGCAGTGCTGATATAAATTATAACAATGACATAATAAGGATTTCTGCTGTGGAGAACGGACATCTTAACATTGCCCTTCAGATTGTGTTGACAATGCCAGCCAAGCATGTTGTTATAAATATAAAAAAAATGTTGTTAAGGTTTTGGCTTGGATGAAGAATGTTTAATAATTGAATAGTATAATAATAATAATGATGTGTTTTTGTTTTGACCTGTTGAGATGTATTGGCATGAATTATATATTTTATGGGGTAATGTATTTTAGTGTATTCTGAAGGCATTCATGCCTTCAAGCATGTCTTGAATCTCAACAGAGGCAGCAGATAAATCTCAACACATTAGTATTGCAGAGATCTACTCAAAAACAGGATTTAAATTGAGTTTTGCCATTAAAGGACAATTCCGGTATTTTGAAGATTGAGCCACCTTTTTGGTTTGTCTAGGATAACAATGGAGTGGTTGACACCGACATTGTGACTATTGGTCCTTTTCTTGGCTTATTTCGAATCACCCCTGCCTGCTTCACAATGGCCGGCTACGGGCATACACAAAGCGGTCCTTAAAACAAACCTAAACGTTCGTTTTCAGAAATGTGCAACTCACCGATTTCTGTTGAGAGACTCATTGCGTGTTGACCGGAAAAAGAAAGGGGGGCTGGTTGTAGCCTTTTCCCTCCGTTCTAGCCCTACTGTTGAGACAGAGAACCGAGCAAAAAGACTACAACCAGCCGCTTCCGTTTCTGTCAACGAGCAATGAGTCTTCCAACCAAACTCAATGGATTTACAAATCAGTGTTTGGTTAAAACATTGCTCTGGGTAAACATTTGTATCAAATAAATTATAAAAATATGAATCTACTTTTGATAATGCAAAGTCGAAGACACTTGTATAATCATTATATGTCTATCAAAGTTTCAGTTTAGTGTAAACAAGGTTTGAGTCAATTCATTAATTTTGTTTGTCTCCCCCCCCCCCCCCCACCCCCCCTGTGTTGACCGGACAGGAAGGAGCAAGTTTTGTCAAAAAGATCGGAGGTGTGTTTGCCTTTAAAGTAAAAGACGGGCCTGATGGGAAAGAGGGGACCTGGTACGTGGACGTGAAGAACGGAACCGGCTGTGTCCACAACGACACGGGTAAGAGGGACGGAATCCACCCAAGGACCAACCCCTTCTGGATACTCGTTAGTAATTTAAGCAGATGCTGTAGTCTAAAGCGTCGGCCCGGAGACGCGTCTTGTCACATTCGCGGGAGTCAAACTCGACTTGAATCAAACTCTGTACTTTTTGCGCGGGAGTCGAACACTCACACTCTGAGTTCCGTTTGAATTAATTAGCAACACACGAGTTAGTTCTGACAATACCTTTCTTTGGTATCAGATTCTACTTATTCTATGTTGTCATATAGTGGTAACAGGTATGGGCTAAACGGTGAATATACACATGCATGTCATTTATAAAGAGGTAGGCGGTTAGGGGTCTTCCTCAGGGATAATCTGTCTGGGGAAACTGGGGGATTGATCCAGGTATATTTCTGATCAACACCATAGCCAGTAGCTATTACCGTTCATTGGCATTACTTTTATAATGTGCAATAATTAAATTCTATTGTATATTTTCTTTAAATGGTATTGTACATGACATTTATTTGTTGACTCATCATGATACCCAGATTAACAGTATAAATTAATTATGTTGAGAAGATATGCCCTTAAAATAATCAAATAAGAGGTCTGAAACGTTGGTGGGAAACAAAGTTTTAGTCTAAATTCTCTAAATTCCATAAAACTTGAAAGAAATGTCAGATGCAGTGTATCGATACCATGTGAAATGACCAATGATTATTGCCCAGCCCTAGAGGAGACTGTACTCAAGCAACCCTGCATGTTTTGACATTTTATGAAGTACAAGACAGGTGATGACAGTGGTGTCAGCCTTTTTCTCTAAGCTTGACCCAGTTATATGGCTTTGCTGTTTCTTTGGCAAGAACTATCAGGCCAGGGCTTGAACAGTGTTGACCCTGTCTCTCTGTTGCCCTCCAGCTAAGAAGGCAGACTGCACCATTGCAATGTCTGATACCGACCTTCTGGCCCTGATGACGGGGAAGATGAACGCCCAGTCTGTGAGTTTCTGTTCCTGATTGAGTATATCTAACTAGTCAGATTTTTAAGATGTATATCTGTATATCAGTAAAATGTAATTTACTTCTTCTGGGCAAAAGTAAATGGGTCTGGCTTCTATTTTTTCATTTTTCATGTGAGGATTTATGACAAGAATATAAATACAAGAAAAAAAAATACAAGAGAAATCTTATATATATTTTTTATTGAAATTGTAAAACAGGGACACTGTAATGGCAAACCTATTACCTAGTACTAGGGAATAGTTGCAATTAAAAAAGATTTTTCTTTTAGAGTTGTGACCCGGTATAGGTACTTCAAAAACGATGTCTACAACAGGATCGAAATGTCAATTGATGAGGTTTTTTGATGGATTTAGGGATTATATTTTGTTCATTAGTCATTCAATGTATAGCTATAGGTTATAGTGGCAGCAGTTGATGCTGATATCCTTCTCCGATATGGGGTTAAGATGTGAGTACACATGCATAACGGGATAGTGTGTGTGGATTTGTGGAGCTCTTGTCTTTTCAGCGAATGATGTTTGCGTCTGAGAGAGGGTGAAGCTTCTAGCACACTTACATTATGACACCACTGTGTGTGTGTGTGTGTGTGTGTGTGTGTGTGTGTGTGTGTGTGTGTGTGTGTGTGTGTGTGTGTGTGTGTGTGTGTGTGTGTGTGTGTGTGTGTGTGTGTGTGTGTGTGTGTGTGAAGATAAATTTAGTTCCTGGCCATCGTGGGGATAACACACCCCACTCATTCCCTACAAATCTTAAAAAACACATTCTCTCTATTGCCGTTGTCCATACTGGGCATTGCGTTGCGACATGGTGGACTCTGCCCCCTCTGTAGATATTAAGGGCTAAAACTAAGGATTTTAGGAACAAAACATTTTAATTTGATGAGGTTATACAATGATCAAAATATACTTATGAATGTTATATTCTATTTCTGCCTAGTCTGTTTTGTCTATGGTACTTGATTGTACACACTGGACCTCAAAAAACATATAGGCTTTCCGCCAATCTCAATCCAAATAACTTCCAATTGATCCCATCTTCCCTTGTGAGAGGTGCATGCTGCTCTTAAAAAAAGATAGTGCAATATGGCTACTAGAAGCGATTTGGGAATATTCTGACTCATGTTTTCTCCACACCGTGAACTGCTCAGTCAGTTTATTCTGGAATCCGGCCCAAAAAAGAAAGAAAAAATATATTGGAGTCAAATTCTCCTGCGTGTGTCTCTGGTGCAGATGCATCTGAAGTCAGCTGATGCTTTCTCCTCTAGAGCTCTTTGTAAAGTGTCAAACCGGGCATGTATAACAGTTACAATTGCGGTACAATAAAATCCATTTATTTTCAAATCTTCTTTCTCACTGAAAAGTATTTGCATGTGGTCTCTTAAGCTTGCTATATTTGGTCATGAATGACTAATCTCATGACCACAAAATGTTGTTTGGGTATGAAGGGTGACCATGTGGATTTGGATTGGAACGTAAATATAACAGATGTGTCCGTTAGAGAGTTGGATGTTTAAAACCAAAAAGGGTTAGACGGGGAAAAAAGTGGACCTACAACTTTTCTTGTGGTCTCCTGGCCTTGTTTCATTTGAGTAAATAATTGTGCGGAAACCTTCAGTGATCAGTCATTGCATGTGATCAAAGGCATGCTTGCTGTCAGAGCAAATGCAATGTATCAGGGGACAGTGTGTTTAAATCGGGCCACCCAGCTGGAAGGCCTATTGATCGATGTTGTGCAGACTGCCCACCCACTTCACGAACAGTGTACCACTGTCATAAAAACATCTTTCTTTTTGGTGGTGGTTCCACCGCTTCTTGCAGTATCTTTTTGAGTTCAGTCATTACAGTCGTTTGTTCTTCTTTTGGTGAAACTATTTCATCCAGTTTAATACTGTCTAGATAGCGGAAACAACAGTCCGTTCAACATCAGTGTCAGCCATCTTTCTTGTCTTTAAAAATACCTCTATGGCGCTCCTCTTCAGTCATCCCACCTCATATTAGATCAACCGTGGTGATTGTTCTGTCTATTTCTTACCAGGCAGAAATCTTTCTGTGTGAGATGGGAGCCAGACCTTATCTGCAGAGCAAATGAAACAATAGATTGCAAGATTAATTTGGTTCCCAGGCTAACATTGTCTCTATAAGTATGGTCATTCCAAACCATGGCTGACAACCCAGTATTGAGTTTAACCCTTAGCACCAGTAAACAAAAGACTCATTCTGTTTCACACTTAATAAGTCAGAAGGGGAGGGCTGGGAACTCTCCAAGGTCGGTGGCTTATATTTCATTTTCCAACACTTTGGTGGAAAATTAGGTATTTTTATTTATGCTTGCCAAATTCCTTTAAGAGTAGGAGTGCCCTGTCTGTCTGTGGAGTTCATATCTACTCTTAACTGTAAACCATCCTCACGGAGCTGGTTTATCCGAAAGTTTTCAGAGGTCCAGTGATGCAGAATATATTAGCACGTTAGCGTACTAGCCATCGGCATGACAGCGGGCTAGCCATTGGCTTGTACATTAGCAGCAATCAGTGTGCTAATAGTAATTATATGGGGGTCAGAAGTCAGCATTTGAAGACTGAAAAAGTAAATACTGGATTGTAGATCAACTATATATATGATCAACTATATCGATATGTCAATTTTCTCAGTTTTCTCAGTTTTAATGAGAAAATGTAAACGCATGAATTATTTTACAGCACAAAATATATATTAGCAGGCCCTTGGTCAAGAAATACCTCCACGTGTGTGTGTGTGTGTGTGTGTGTGTGTGTGTGTGTGTGTGTGTGTGTGTGTGTGTGTGTGTGTGTGTGTGTGTGTGTGTGTGTGTGTGTGTGTGTGTGTGTGTGTGTGTGTGTGTGTGTGTGTGGGGAAACCCTGGGGTAGTTGAATGACTGTTTGTTCCTTTTGCAGGCATTCTTCCAGGGCAAGCTGAAGATCACTGGGAACATGGGCCTGGCCATGAAGCTCCAGTCCCTGCAGCTCAAACCGGGACAGGCCAAGCTGTAGAGTGGGGGAGTTCACCTCCAGTCTGCTCCACCAGGAGAGCCACCATGCACATCAAACCACCAGGAAACGTCACAACACTGCACTGGCTGCGGTCTTGTACTTCTTCTTAACAGCAACACACACGGTTCCTCTGGTCCAGCAGGTCTCCTTGTTGAGTTCCTACTTGTCTTTAAGAATGTGGGAGATGTGGAGGGATGGATCCGAAGCCCTCCTGAGTCTTTATCCTCCCCGGCCACTCCCACACATGACTAGATACTTAAGTAGAAGTTTCCAACCTGTGAGATACACTAAAAGTTATTAGTTATAAAGGTTATTTCTTTCATTTCTCTCTAGGGCTTGAGTCTGACTTGTTTGTAGATATGATCATGTCATGTGAACGTCATCGCTATGATTGTGTGTGTCTGTTTTTGTGGGGTCGATTTTTCCGCATCCTTTTAGAATTAATTTAATCTAAGTGCCTGTTCTCACACCTGTAGATTTTCTTGGGGTATCTGAATTAATTTGATGATGATTTCAACTCTTTGTAACCTGATAGAAAATACGGATTACCCCATTAATTCTGCTGTCCCTTTTGCCTTTTAGGGATTTCTACTAAATAAGTTGTTTAAATAAATACAATTTCAGATGGGAGAATTTTAAGGAAGTTCTTTTGAAATGTGTGAAATTTGCTGTGAATTTAGATTTTCTACATATTTTTAACATTTCTTCTACCAATACATGCCTAATTTAGGGCCAAACTCAAATGAATCATCAGCCGCTGAATCCATGGCTTTTTGATAAAAAAAACAACTTGCTTGTCCCCAACATTCATGACATTTCAAGAACCTTTACTTTTAGCTCATCCCAAATCCTCAGGGTCATCCTGGTCCCTTTTGATCATTTCAAAAGGTTAGGGGTTCCTGTCTGTTGTTGGACTATGAAGCCCTTAGAGAGGCCAACTGTAGCTATAAAGCGTTCTAAAAACATCCCGCTGATTCCAGCTGTCGACAGCGGCGCTATGGTGTGACTCGCATCTCTGGCACAGTGTGTCGGCTTGTTCAGATGGTCTTCCAGAAGGAATCCAGCCCTGATGACGGGCTTCCAGACTGCCACGCAGTAGTTTTTGCAATTTTTTTTTTGTTCTGTTACTGGAAGAGAAAAAAGACTTGAGAGAAATGCCAATCTGCTAATAAGCTCTGAGTTACTTTCTGGACCTGTAATTAACCTGGTTCTCAGTTCTCTGGCCACTTGCACCATCTCATCACAACGGCTGAGGTTGTTACTTGGTATGTCGCTCTCTCTTTTTTCTTTCTCCCTCTCTCACTGCCTCATAGGCTGAGAACATTCAACACATGCAAAGCATACATACATAGGATGAGCTCAAGTGTGAGAATAGCTCCCCACTGCTTCAAAGACATGAAATCCTGAAACCCTAGACACCTTCCGTAGCAGACTGAGCACCTTGCCTGTTCAGACATCTTGGCCCCCTGAAAGCATACATTCAAATGATCTATCTCATGTCTCCAAAATGGAGCACTTGAAGCAATTTGCTTATTTGATCAATTCAATGTGCTTGCATGATTTATGGGTTGTATCTTCATGGTTGAATGCACATATTCTAAGTCACTTTGAACTTAAACGTCAGCCTTAATAAATGTGATGTAATATCATTTTAAAATGGCGGCACAACAACACAGTGTGCTTAGAGCTATACAAGTCCCTCACAACATTAGGGGTGATACTGTCCATAACAAAGAGATGAAAACATTAAGTAAGGTCTTCAAAAGCTGTGCTATAAATAAACAAAATCATTTAATAAATAATAATCAGGTTATTATTAATCCAATTCACTATATATGTATTTATTTATATATATGTATATTATATTTAAATTATAGTTTTTGTGGGGGATGGCCTGCAGCACAATAAGGTAATCTCCAGACCAGGAGTTCAGTAACATATTGTAATAACTCAGCACTGTATTCAAGGTGGGAGGTAGGCTTTGATAAAAAACAACAATAAATAAAATAATGTTGCAATGTGCGACATTAGGTCACATCCTGTTGCTCCTATTTTGCTGTCTCTCTCTCCTCTTCCTCCTCTTCCTCCTTAAAATATTTCTCTGGCCTTTACCCCAAAATCTTGAATCTCCGAGCTAACCAGTTGGCGCAGACTATTGCTAAACTATGTGCTGGTGTCGTTACGCCTCTTGCCATTTGGCATTAGCCAGATCAAATCAGAACCAAACTGTGGTGTCAGTTGAAGGAAGGAATTCACCATCAGAATAACACTGAACACAACATTCAAGTGTGGTGATTCAACAGCTCTATGGTTTCAAAGCATTCGAGAGGATAAACTGCACTCGGCTGAACCGATTGGTTGAGCTGGTAAAGCCAGGAGATGATTCCAGAGGGAAAGTTCTGGACCCATATTGAGTATAAATAAACCAATCACTACTACACCAAATTATCGCAGTTCCATACTCAGAGTGGAAAAACCAAACCCCGAGGGGGAAAAAAATAACACAGGGAAAAAAAGTTGAGAATTCAGGCCTTTGGCTTCCATTCAGGGCCAAGCTTTCGCTCTCTCTCTCTCTCTCTCGCTCTCTCTCTCTCTCTCTCTCTCTCTCTCTCTCTCTCTCTCTCTCTCTCTCTCTCTCTCTCTCTCTCTCCTCTCTCTCTCCTCTCTCTCTCCCTCTCTCTCTCCTCTCTCTCTCTCCTCTCTCTCTCTCTCTCTCTCTCTCTCTCTCTCTCTCTCTCTCTCTCTCTCTCTCTCTCTCTCTCTCTCTCTCTCTCTCCCTCCTCCTCTCCTCTCTCTCTCTCTCTCTCTCTCTCTCTCTCTCTCTCTCTCTCTCTCTCTCTCTCTCTCTCTCTCTCTCTCTCTCTCTCTCTCTCTCTCTCTCTCTCTCTCTCTTGCTCGCTCGCTCGCTAACTCTCTCTCTCTCTCCTCTCTCTCTCTTGCTTTCCTTTCTCTTTCCGAAACCTCCCTCTCCCACTCCCACTGTCTTCCACATCTGGATGGTGTCTGTATCCTGCAATGGGACAGTCTACGTTGGGACAGTAGCCTCCACGATACCGGATCTCAGCAAAAACGTTACTGTAAGTCAACAAAATGCCAATAATACTAATTGTAGCAATATGCATCTAGTGAGTGAGCGTAAATATACCAGAAGTCCTCTGTGATATTCTTATGTGTAGAATGCGTTTGACATGGTCGATTTCAGTGGGATGTGTGTGTGTGTGTGTGTGTGTGTGTGTGTGTGTGTGTGTGTGTGTGTGTGTGTGTGTGTGTGTGTGTGTGTGTGTGTGTGTGTGTGTGTGTGTGTGTGTGTGTGTGTGTGTGTGTGTGTGTGTGTGTTTGTGTGTGTGTGCGTAGGTGTGGGTTATGGTTGGTAAGGGTTCCAGTGGGACATAAAGAAATGGGTAAATTTGCAAAACAGAACTCTGCAAGTTATTACAGAGGCTTGCTGTGTGGTATCTCATGGAAATTCTAATAGTGATACACTAAAACAATTGTTGTTATTAAAAAGGATTGCATGCAATCACACACATACACGCACAAACATGCGCGATCTCACACACACACATGCACACGCACACACACAAACATATACATACACTCCTGTGTATGTCGGTAAGAAGTATCTTGCATTTGTATTGCATATTGTGATGTGCATGCCTGCCCCTGTGTTTTCCTATTTGAGTCTAGACACGTTTTCTAAACCGAAGCCTCATGGTCTTCTGTTTACCTGTAGGCTGTGACTCCTGGTTGATAAAACATATGTGGTATTTCTATAAGGTGGAACTTGTTATACGAATACAAAACAGTGTGAGACTGCCTTCTTAGCATGGATGGCCGTAGTGTGCATGAAGCACCTAACCCTTGGCAGGTTTAACGTCTTACTCTGCCAATGGGGATCTAAAATGACTGAAGGGAAGTGAAGTTGAAGTGACTTCTGTTAGAGTGACTCCGGGTGAAGTGACTCCCGGTTAGAGTGACTCCTGGTTGAAGTGAATCCTGGATGAAGTGACTCCAGGTTGAAGTGGCTCCTGGTTAAAGTAATTCATGGTTCATTTGACCCCTAGTGGAACTGACTCCTGGTTAAAGTGACTCCTGGTGCATTTGACCCCTAGTTCAACTTACTCCTTGTTAAAGTGACTCCTGGTGCATTTGACCCGTAGTTGATTGCTTGATTGTTGGAAATTCTTTCTTGACACATGTACAAAGGTAAGGTCAAAAGGACAACACAAAAATGGCTGCTTATAGCCAGGTGACCTCGGTGAGAGAGGAAGCCAACAGATCTCTTAGATGGCGGAGAGGCTTTTAGAGGTTTGCTGTGTGCGCTTACTGAGTGCCTGTTTGGAATATTTCCATCAATACAACGAGAGATGTGGAGAGAGGTCAATTCTGGTGCCATGTTACAGTTTTTCTCGATTGTATACACACAAAAAATGGAACTATGCACACAATTCTGAAAACTTGAAGCTCATGTATCAACTACAAAACTCCAGACTGCTAAGCTCTAAGCACAATTCTACTGTTTTCACATTTTTGCTAAACTCTAAGCACAAATCTCATCATTTAGCACACTTGGTTCACCTGGATCACACTGGCCTTCAAAACGCAACAACTAATTACCAATAAGTCTAACTCACTTCTCACCTGTTCAAACTTAACTGGCAAAAATCCTTCAATCATGTGTCAGAGCATTAAAGAGGACTCTGTGGGCTCTACTGTCTTGTAGATATGGTCCTTTGGCCTGGTCAGGATTGAAGGTGGGATACATACAGATTTACATGTAGATCTGTTTCACCTCATTTATATCCTTATTTTTATGTTTTGTTGGCCTACGAAAAGCTTTTAATGCAGCCAGCTCAGCTGAACATTTAACTGTATTACAGTAAAAAAAAAAAATATTTACCTTTTTGTACTTGTACTGGCACTGATTTCATCATACATCCCCGAAAGACAGTCTAAACATTTTCTAACTGTAGTGTTTTTCATTTTACTTATCAGTGCAATTACAGTACTGTACTGTAATTTACCCAAATAGGTAACATTGGTGTATTTTCAGAACAACTATATCAACTATAGGTGTACAGAATCTGGGAAGCTGGGGTGGTGAGTTTAGCCCATTGGAGCTCATTGGATAGAAAAATATGCATTGTATCCTATTCTGATATGATTGTGTCAATGCAATATTTATATGATATATTCACGGTATTGTATTACAATATGGCAACAGTTTTTATACTATATGTACCACCTAATTGCACCTTAATCAGAGGAAACACATTATTCTGTTTTTTATGAATGACACTTGAATGTGATGGTATGCTTAAACCCACACACACACAAACACACACATGAACATACACATGCACACACAAATTCTGAGTGGTAAGAAGTAGTGCTGATGGTTGCTGATGGAACCTTTCCCCATGACCCTCCCTCTTACTCAAGAACCGGTACTCACTTCTCAGCTTCTGGATTATCTGGAAGAACTGATCAAAGTAAAGTTGCTATGGGTAACATTTCAACTAGCACGTAACTTAAAATAACCTGGATATATTGTATCGCCCTCTCTTCCAAGGCTGTGAACGGTAGCGCTTTAAATAATGCTATCAATTAAATCCCTTACTATAACTGATGCATTCTACAAATAGAAAATGCTATTAGATTGTCTTGTTTACATGAATCTTAGCATTAACACTTGCAAAACCCCTCCCATTCACGCCACCCAGCAGACCCAGCTACGCTTGTTCATAGTTGCAAAGCCATAGGGTGGACTGAACATTGTCAATGAGTTATTGAAAGAGTGAAACAGTAAATATCTTGTGTTATGGTATTTTAAATTTCGGGAATAACCGTTTTAAAGCTTGAGGGTTCTTATTAAATACACCTATCGTCAGTTTATTCAATTATGAACCATCTGTTCTGAAAGGAGATGAAGGAACTGTAGAATAACAGATGTGTCGTTTTGTGTCTGGATGCATCTAGAGCAGAAATAAAACAAAATTATACGTTCAGTGTTTTATCTTCCATGTTCTCTTCTCAGCTTACTGCGCAATAGCGTTAGATCTGAACCCTCCAGGACATGTTGGGAGGGCCAAAAAGCTCACTCCTGCGAGCCCTGAGCGTTCTGCTCTTGGCCTGGGCCTTGGTTGGGGGCCAGGCCCTTCTGCCAGAGGAAGAGGAGGAGATGGAGGAGGTGTTTGAGGAGGAGGAAGAGGAGCTGGTCGCCAGGAAGACAGAGGTGGTCTGTCCACCAGAGTGCAGCTGCAGGGATGGGGTGGTGGACTGCGCTGGGGTTGATCTCACCATGTTCCCCGAAGAGATACCTGTGGACACGCGACAGCTCTCCTTACAGGTCTCTCTCTCTCTCTCTCTCTCTCTCTCTCTCTCTCTCTCTCTCTCTCTCTCTCTCTCTCTCTCTCTCTCTCTCTCTCTCTCCTCTCTCTCTCTCTCTCTCTCTCTCTCTCTCTCTCTCTCTCTCTCCCTCCCTCCCTCCCTCCCTCCCCTCTCTCTCTCTCCTCTCTCTCTCTCTCTCTCTCTCTCTCTCTCTCTCTCTCTCTCTCTCTCTCTCTCTCTCTCTCTCTCTCTCTCTCTCTCTCTCCCTCTGTATGTGTGTGTGTGTGTGTGTTTGTGTGTGTTAACCTGTCTCTCTTTTTATCTCTTTCCGTCAGTGTGTGTGCCTCTCTCCCCCTCTGTCTTTTTATATACCTCTCTCGTCCTCTGTATATCCCTCGTTCTGTGTCTGTCTATGTGTCTGTGTGTCATACTGCATCTCCCTGTCTCATTCCTCCTTCCTCTACAGCTGCCTCCCTCTCTCCATCTCTCCTTCTCTCCCCATCTCTCACTCTCCCAGTGTGTGTCTCTCTCTTCCTCCTGCATATCCTAATGTAATGTTGTTGTCATTGTTGTCATGTGATGTGTGATGTGTTTGTTGTCTGTTGGCGTCCCGGGGAACAGAACAACCAAATCGAGGTAGTGACGGTGGATCACCTGTCCAGTCTGCATCGTCTGGAGACCCTCAACCTGCAGAACAACTGGCTCAGCACAGAGGGTAACTACCCCATACCATACCTACACAGGGTAACTACCCCATACCGTCCCCACACAGGGTAACTACCCCATACTGTACCCACATTTTTGGGCAAATGATAATATACAGAATTATAATGCCTCATCAATGTTATTTTCAAGAAATATCCAACCTTATTTCATAATAGTAGTAAAATAAGGATGAAATATAGATCCAGACAATTAAGGGTTGTTAATCAAGGCCTAAATGCGAGATGAGAGTCCATCCAAACATTTGCTGTTTATTTCTGGTCAATAATTGCAATATTCCTTGCAGAAGGGTGTACCCTATGCCTGTGGTGGTAGGTTATACTTTATTCTAACCTTTATTAAAACAACACAAAAATAATATGAGATCTGAAGGGTTTGAGTATGTTGAGTGGCCAGAGTGGCTGGAGAAGCACTTTCAAACACACTCCACTTCGAAGAA